>JAHRHZ010000046.1:5329249-5343186 GCA_024137785.1 Ginglymostoma cirratum
TTTCTGATGAAGGGTCTAGGCCCGAAATGTCAAGCTTTCCTGCTCCTATGATGCTGCTTGGCCTGCTGTGTTCATCCAGCCCCACACCTTGTTATCTCGGATTCTCCAGCATCTGCAGTACCTTTTATCTCTGAGCGATACTGCCAGCAGGGGATCAAGGAAGTTGTATTGAAATGGCAAGCAAGTGAAAGGTCAGGGTCATTGTGGCACGATGGCTCAGTGGTTAGCACTGCTGCCTCACAGTGCCAGGGACCCGGATTTGATTCCACCCTTGGGCGACTGTCTGTGTGGAGTTGGCACATTCTCCCCGTGTCTGCGTGGGTTTCCTCCCAATATCCAAGGATGTGTAGGTTAGATGGATTGGCCATGCTAAATTGCCTGTAGTGTCTAGGGTGGGAAATGCAGGGATAGGATAAAGGGTGGGTCTGGGTGGGATGCTCTTTCAGAGGGTCAGTGTGGATGGGCCGAATAGCCTGCTTCCATGCTGCAAGAATTCTTTGGATTGCCATGGCCAGAGTGGAGGTGGTCACCCAGTCTGCACGTGGTTTAATCAGTGTGAAGGAGGCAGTATTGTCAGCAGTAGGCCCGACTGGAAGAAGCCCGTCAGAAGATGGTAGCAAACCACTTTTTGGAAAGACTTCAGACTATCTAGTACAGCTACAGCCACATTACTGTTGGGGTTGGAAGATTTTTGGCCTGGCAACAGTGAAGGAAGAGTGATTTAGTTTCCAAGTCAGGATGGCGAGTGGCTTGGAATGTTTCAGGGAATGAACAAACTGCAAAAAAAGTCCTCCTGACACTCTGTGACTGCCATTCTTTTTAAGCAAGTGGCTGAAATTCTTCACAGCAAGTCACCAAAATAAAACATTTTAATCAACAGGTCACAAATAAAATCATGGAACTTTTTACCTCAAAAAATCCTTTTTGTTCTGGACTCATATGGTTGAGTGGGATGTAAGTGTCACCAGTTTCCTGGCAAACAACCATTGCATGTCGTTGGCTAAAGGTGCCGCGTCCAACGTCCTGCCCACTTATACGCACATTAAAACCTTCATAAGGAAAAACACTTTCAATCAAATATTCACTATGTACCTATTCATCACTCGTGTCAGTCATTCACAGTAGTTAATTGTTCTTAAAAAGGAATGTTCGATTTAAAAGTAACGCTGTTTAAAAATAACAAGCCAAGGTTACAATAACATGTTTAAATCCTTCTGTTTTAACCCCGTTTCTTTTCCGAGTTTGAGTGAAATTGTTGTACCTAGAGTAAGATGCAGTTGTTGTGTGTTGTGAACCTGCGTAGCAATGACATGGGCCGAACCACACTCACATGCACTGATTTTCTAGTAGCAGTTAATGAGCAGACATCAGGCTAAAAGAACACTGACCGGTTTAAGGACAGGGATCAATTGTATTGCCTTAACATCTTCGCTAGGTCAAGCCAGGTCAAGATTTCCAAAAACTAAACATGATAAATAAGGTCATCCACACACAGATTTCACACTAGTATCTGTAGTACAAAGGGTTAATGAGAATATGTAAATGAATCACTTACATTATTGTTGGGAAGCGAAGCAAATGTTACGACATGGAGACAGACACCTAAATGAAAATCAACCTAGCAATGTGTTTGCAATATCGTAAAATTAAAACCAAAGGCCCTCAAAATTGACCCCAATGGTTCATAATCAGATTTTTCATTAACCAATCCCAGACTTTGTGTATAATCAGTTCTTGACTCTGGTTTAGGTGGTTTTTGCAATGTGTTGTTCCACTGACGCAGATGATGGTTTCGTTGTTGATTTTCTGACGATATCGATCAGAGTCACCCTTACAGTTCACAAAGATAAAGACGGTATTATTTATAATGTAGTTTCTATTCCCTGAGCTTCCAAGAGCTGCTCATGGGAGATTAGGCAGGGAACTTTCAAATCTTCATGTTGTAGCATCGATATGCAGACTTCTTCTCTCCAGAAAATAATCTAAAAACCCAATACAAACTCTGACCACTTCCTAACAGGCTGACACAAAGTCCCAGTTACCATTCAACAACTGCCATCTGCTTGAGCATAACATATTTTCCAGACTTGCTGGAACCAATTCCCAGGTGCTGACCCTGTTTAACAGCCAACTTCTGCTCTCTGTTTAAACATAATGCTCTTCCCTGGTGATGAAGCATCTACAGAATCTTTTGATCAGGAACCAACATACAATTAACTTCCAGGCCTGGCCTTGTGAACAAACAAAGGCTTGTTTTGGTCTGTTTTCCTTTCAACACATGATGTTACCCAAGGTCCAAAAGTCATCTTTAAGCTCACAGTTCCCTATTCATCGATCCAAAGCAAAATCGAGAAAAAGAATAAGATAAAAATAATGAAAAATCAGTGAGGTCTCAAATGTAAATCACATGATTTCTACAAGATGGTTCTCAATAGCAGCCCCTTATGACGCAATCGTAATGTCCCTACCTCAGAGCCAGGAGGCCTGGGTCCAAGTCCTACTTGCTTCAGAGTTGGGTCATAAACACGTGGGTTAAAAACATCTAGCCGCTTCATGACAGAGGTTTACCATGTTTAAGTAAAAAAGATTATGTTTTACCTGACAGCCAAAGAGACTTGCAACTTTCACCTACCCGCTTTCAGGCAAGCTTCACATGAGATGTGATCAAGACCCTCATAGACTGCAAAAAATATAATCTATTTTTTTGTAGTTTATATGATGAGAGCTGTTTGTCCAGAACTGGTGACCTTTGGGAATGTAATGGAGTCAGAGCCCAGAAGTCAATTCACCAGCACGATATATTTATTACAACATGGAAATAGTGGTGCACTGTCACTCAACTAGTAACCCCAACATCCACAGGTTCAAATCCCACTTAACAGCCAGGGCAATTTATAGTCTATTCATTAATAAATCTCAAATCAAAAAGCAATTGACTATGTAACTATCAGCTATTAAATCAATCTAACCTCCTTTAAGGAAGAATTTTTGTTGTCCGAACTGCAGTCTGTCCTACACATGGCCCACAGAAATTTGGTTTATTCTTAATTGTCCTCTGAAGCAGTGGTGCAACTCACTGCATTCAAGGGCAATTAGAGATGAGCAAAAAACGCTGACTTTGCCAGAGGTGCCCATCTCCCATGAAAGAATATTTTAAAAGTTGTTACCTTGGCACAGTAAAGTTCCAATAGCCAGTGACTCTGCTGTAGACCAGTCCAGCTTTGTGCCCTCTTCCAGTTTCTGCAATCTAGCCTAAACATCAAGAGGAATGAGCAGGTTTGTAGGTTATTCCATCAGCTCAGGTTTTGCAGCCTGCCCCTCAGACTATTAACGAGTTATAATCCCCCCACTTATTTGACAACTTGCTCATGAGGAACGCACCTCAACGCTCAACAAAAGCTTAAAAAAATGCAGCGAGTTGCTCCCGACATTGAAGTAAGGCCTTGTCGTATGTCTCAAACCATTCTGCCAGAGAACTAGTCACAGCCCGCTTCATTCAGGCCCCCAAGAAATTCCACCCACTGATATTTTTTGACACTGATCTGCACAAGGAGAAACTAGGAAGGATAACCAAAAGTTTACTCCTATAAATGTACCTTTTCCACCACCTTTTTAAAAGTATGAAAGGTGGTCGGAGAGGTCTCAGAATGGACTTCCAGAGATAATAATAACAAAGGAGCAAGGCAGCTAAAAACATGGCTGCCGACCACACAGCTTCTGGAAGGTTCCGTGCACTCCAACTGGCATGCCAACTCATTGACCTTTGCAACATAGCAGCCACTGCCTCACACACAGTCTGTGGAACTCTGCGCAAAATAAAATTCGGGAGAATATTGATAGCCACCAATTCAGGTGCGATTAAAAGTCAAGTAGTTTGCAAAATGCCAGAATTGCAGGCGTGCTGATATTTTGGAGAGTTGTAGGGCTCAAGGGATGTTGCACGGATAGGGGAGGGAGTGAGGCCAAAGTACAATTTGAAAATCAGGATAAAGATTTGAAAATTGAGGCTTGGTCCAGTGGCAAATTAGTGGAGGTCAGTAAGCACAGGGTGAATGAGATTTGGAATGATTTGAGATACGGAAAGCAGTGGTTGAATAAAGTACGAGTTAAAATAGGGTGCTGGTTAGGAAAACATCAAGTCTGGAAGTAACAAAAGGGATAGAGGAATAAATTATCAACAAAGCTGGTTTGAGAAGAAATGATTAAAGCTAAAATTATCTTCTTTTTTAACAGGGTTCTGCTCAGCTGCAATTTAAATAAAGGATGAAATTCCAACGACAAAAAAGATAGCATTATCTTTCAAAAGGGAGCTTATTGTACAAAGAATTGGATAATCGCCAATCTGGATAACTGTGTGCAGTCTTGGTTAAGGAATCAAAAGGGGGGAGATATTCTCTCTGCTCATTCTCTGTTGCTGTTCAAAGATGATTGTGGTATCAGCCATTAAGTTACAGAAGAAAATAAGTTAAATATTTCCACTTGCTAAGAAGTGGAGACTTTGATTTAGTTAAAATGTTTCCATGATAAAAAGGGAAATGTTTACAATGGTAAACAGTTCCAAAGCTACAAATTTGAGGAAATATGAAGTATAACTACTGAAAATCTGATGGGAAGCTTTTCAGCCTAAAGGGGTAGAAAAGAAATTTGAATTATTACAGAATTACCATAAATCCAAACTTAGAAGGGCACGCTAATGGAGTTTACAGATTTTTAGAGCCGTTTCCTTGAACAGTGGGTTTGCACAGCAGTGCTGTGAAGGAGAATCAGACCATTTTCCCACAGAAACTGCTTGGAACAATCCAATGTCAGAAGAGAGCCAAGAATCAGCTGAAATCTACTCAAACAG
Organism: Ginglymostoma cirratum; assembly: GCA_024137785.1. Taxonomy (NCBI): domain Eukaryota; kingdom Metazoa; phylum Chordata; class Chondrichthyes; order Orectolobiformes; family Ginglymostomatidae; genus Ginglymostoma; species Ginglymostoma cirratum. Next base: position 5,334,096 of record JAHRHZ010000046.1, read on the forward strand.
GGTCAATGTACAGGAATACAGCATGTGTAAACTGCTTAATTGAGTTGTGGATCAAGCAAAACAAAATTCCTTCTTATAAAAATGAGTGATGATTGTTATATTGAACACAGTGTTGTACTCTTCAAGGGATCTTAGGTGACGATTTAATATTAGAATCAGTACACACTTCAATAACTGAGGTGCTCCATTTCTTCTGCTCCTGAAACTTGCCTGTACATGTGTTTTCACCAGATGACCATGCATGATTATTTCCCTAGGAATCTCCACAGACTTGGCGCCAATGTACTTGAGCAGGTCAATAGGCATTCCAGTATCCCATGTACTCATCCTGAATGAAGGTTCCACCAAGCCACTCCAGTGAGCTTGGAGGTTCGGAGCCATCGGTGAAAATGACCCCGTGTTTGTTAAATGGTCATTCAGTTTAGAATAATAAGAAGTTTTAATGCTGGAAACCTCCTGCTCAGTCAGGAGGCCATCTGCTACTAACTGCTCCGAGTACAAGTCCGGAATACTTTTACGAGATCTGTGGAAACAAGAAGGGAAAGCAAAGTCAGACACTATATGACAGAAGAACAGGAGTAGGCCCTTCAGCCTACTGTTCTGCCATTCAATAGGAACATGGCTGATACAACATTTCTCACAAGTCACTTTCCTGCCCGTTCCCTGCAACCCTTGATTCCCTGACTGATTGTGAAGAATGGTGCAGCAGGCTCGAAGGGCTGAATGGCCTCTTCATGCTCCTATGTTCTATGTTTCTATGTAAAAATCGATCTCAGCATTACATAAGGACTCTCCCCCTTGCTCTCTATGGCAAGGAGTTCCAAAGACTCAGAACCTTCAGAGAGAAGATCACTTTGAGAAAAAGGAGTACAAATAGAAATAGCCATCACATTGATAGAATGACTACACCACTGGCCTGACCTATACAATGGGGATTAGACCTAAACAAACCACACATACAGATTTTTCCTGATAGTAGTTGTGCCATATTTACTTCTGAGAATTGGGAAAAAATTGAGACACAAACTTGCCTGTTAAAGTCAGTTTCCTTTTAATGTGTCACTGAAGAGTCTTGCCTGGCCTCCAGCCTCACTGGATTAGTTAATGGGGACTTCTCTATAGTCAGATAATGGGTATACTCCAGACCAAACAAATGGAACTCTGCATGGGGTCTAGGCCCGAAACGTCAAGCTTTCCTGCTCCTATGATGCTGCTTGGCCTGCTGTGTTCATCCAGCTCCACACCTTGTTATCTTGAACTCTGCATGTGTTGCTTTGTCATTTTACTGGGAGGCTTGGCAATGGGTTTCTGGATGTTTTCAAGCAAGTGTCACTGCTGTGCTCACGATGTGGTTTCCTTGTCACTGAAGACCAAGTACAAACTGGGTGACTGCTTTGCTAAAAGCACACTGTTCTGACTACAGCTGGGGCACTGAGCCTCCAATCATTGGTCATATTATTCTGCCAACCCCACACCAAAACTGACAGCACTGTTGTCAGATTTCTATTTGGCTTCAATGAATTCAAGGAAAGTTTTAAGAGATAGCATCTCACCTTTCACTTAACATTTTACAGTCTTCTGGACTCAGATTTCCACAGTTTTGGATCATAATTATTCCTATTAATACGGATAGCTGATCTTCTGCTCATCAATTACATCTCTTCTAGTCCCATCATTTATTTGGAATGAAAACCAAAGGTGCTAGAAAAGCTCAGCAGGTCTGGCAGCATCTGTGAAGGAAAGAACAGAGTTAACATTTCGGGTCCGGTGAACTGAGGAAGGGTCACCAAACCCGAAACATTAACTCTGTTTTCTCCTTCACAGATGCTGCCAGGCCTGCTGAGCTTTTCTAGCAAATTTGTTTTTGTTCCCGATTTACAGCGTCCGCAGTTCTTTCGGTTTTTAACCCATCATTTATTTCTTTGTTTTTAATTCTTTCACGGGATGTTGCATTTCTGGCAAAACTAGCATTTGTTGCCTATCACTAATTGCCCTTGAACTGAGGGGCAGTTAAGAATCAACCATTTTGCCATGGATTTAGAGCCAGGTAAGGACAGCTTAAAGGATATTAATGAACCAAATGGATTTTTACAGCAGTCAATGATAAATTTCATGATTAGCCTTCAATTCCAGGCTATTAAATGAATTTAAAATTCCCAACAACAGCCATGATGGGATTTGAACCAGAATATCACTTTGTTCATCTGGTTTGCTAATCCAACCACATACCACTACATCACCATTTTCCCTGAATCTAAGGCATATATTCTTTCCTAATATGTTACTCAGATAACCTCAGTGGTCCAAATGCCCATATTCTAAAAGATCACAAGTAATCCTGTAACCAATCATAGCAGTGCAGAGTGCAGTTAGAGGCTTGTTTCTCTCTTCCTTCTCCTCCCCTCCACCGCCCCTCCCTTTCACCTTCTTCATTGTTGTTGATGTGAACATCGGCACAAAGTTCAGAAGGAAGACCGGAAAGCATCAGAGAGCCTTTTCACAACTATGTTGGAGAAAATATGTGGGTGATCAATTTGCTCCAACATGTCATTCCCATTATACCCTTTCTACGGAGCAGGCAAAACACAAATGCAAATTAGAATGTAAAAACAGCAAGTAATATGATGGGGAAAGATATCAGAAGCCTGAATGACTGTGCTGAGCAATACACTGGAGGCTGTACATTGGTGAGAATTATTCCAGGATTTCATTTCCCTTTGAACTGTTTAAATTCTTTCAATTTAGGAACATTTGTTTAGTTTCAATGTTGCTGTACCTTTGTTATCATAGATAGATTAGTTTTAAATTGTACATCTAAAAATCAATTGCTAGCAAATACTCCTCAAAACGGAGCAGAAATAAGGCTAGAAAGATTGGTCTCTCCTCGCCAGCTGACTCCACGTACACCTCTTCTTTCATCTTTTCCAGAAATATTCAACATGACCTGACAGCATAGAATCCCTACAGTGTGAAGGCAGGCCACTCGGCCCATCGAGTCCACACTGAGCCTCCAAAGAGCATCCCACCCAATCCCACACTGTACTTGTAATGCTGCATTTCCCATGGCTAGCCCACCTAACCTGTGCATCCCTGAACACTATGGGCAATTTAGCATGGCCGATCCACTTAGGCTGCACATCTCTGGACTGTGGGAGGAAACTGGAGCACCCGGGAGGAAACCCATGCAGACAGTTGCCAGAGGTGGAATCGAACCAGGGTCCCTGGCACTGTGAGGTAGCAGTGCTAACCATCTGAGTCACCATGTCACTCCTATAGTTATTTCAGTTTTTACAATTTCTCTTTTGATACATGGACGGATAGAATGCCCATTGACACATCAGTGGTTACGGACTGGTGTTCAAGAGCTCACTAATAAACATGGTTTCTTTCATCACCCCACCTGATAATCTTGTACATGGTAGGGTTTGTGAAGGTTGGGTCATCGAGTTCATTGTGGCCCCACTGCCTGTAGCAGAGCAAGTCTATGATCACGTCCTTTCGGAAACGCCGCTGATAGTCAACAGCCAGTCTTGTGGCTCGAATTACTTCTTCTGCATCGTCGCCATTCACATGAATCACAGCACAATGAACCATCTTACCTGGAATTCACACAGAAATAAAAACACATCGTTTTCAAACCAAGCATTAGCCGACAAAAAGGTGGTGTTTTCTAAATGGACAATTCGGCCCTCATTTGAAACCAGGGTGTGGTGATCAGTCGACCTGCCCGTTCTGTCACAGTGAAACACATTCTGCACACAAAAAAAAACCTTTATTTTATTAGTCTCACTGAGAACACTCTCAAGGCTGGCTGTCTCAGAATACAAGAGTTGCTATGCCTGACGAAGAGTCAATTTTAATATCAGTGTTCTGGCCAATAGTTAACCCTCAAATTGACATTAGAAAACATAGGTTGCCTGATCATTATCATATTTCTGTCTGTGGGAGATTGCTGCGTGCAAGCTGGGTGCTATTTCTTGTACTTGACAACAATGGCTTTACTTCATCGGCTGTAAAGTAAATCTGGGACATCTTGAGGTCATGAAAGATATTTTAATGAGTTTTTCCATTTCGTTTCTTACACTCTATATGGTCATACCAAGACAGAGACATTCCTTTTGGAGGTTCAGGCTTGTGAACATTATCCATCACAAGACCCATCTGTAGATATGCCTCTGCATATGGTCAGCAACAAGTCTACACTGAAAGCAATACCTCTCGTCAGTTTAGTCCCTGGGTTAAAGTTCAACATCTTACTGCTTCTGTTGATGACCAGCATCACAAGAATGAATAAGCTTCGTAAAGACATTGTCCTTTAACTTTTCTGTAATATCTGAATGTGGACTGAAATGGGAAAAGGATTGAGTTAAAACCAAGGGTTTTTGCACTCTTTAAAAGCAAGTTACCTGACACTCATTATAAGTGTTGCTTAACTACTGCTGGTTGAAGCAATGGTAAAAGTTGAGTAACAGACAAGCTGGAGATGGGGAGAAGTCTGTGTGTGAATGGAGCTTTGGCCAGCAACCGATTGGTCTGAGAACCAGTGACTACTTCTCAATGACAGAGGCCTTCTGTGTGCAAATAACTACATGACTGGCTCCCAGGTAGTTGCAGAGTTTGGGGGGCATGTGAATGTTTGGGCAGAAGCTGCTCTTGTTATTTTTATTGAGCCTGAAGGTAGCCAGTTTCTTTCCCCTCACCAGTTGCTGTAAGCTCTGACTTTTAGTTAACATGTCAGAGACTTTATAAGTTGTGAACCAGTCACCCTGTACCTTCTGCAAACAAGTGAAAATGCCTGAAGAAGGAAGATTAAGAAGAGCGTTCTGATCATAGAGGTATTTTCTCAGCAAACCCTACGGACAGGAACCTGTCTTCCCAGTCTTTCACTCCATCCACAACACCCATTTTTTTGTGTGTCTGTGTGCGCACAGAGCAGGAGTTTAAGCGGGTTAAAGTTTTAAATCGCACAGTTATATTGGATGGTTCATAACTGTTGATCCAAAGCTAGGATCTATTTATTCATAATAAATAGCAATTCTTGTTAAGTACAGAAACCTGGTCTGTGGTTTCCAGCAACCCAAATCTCAAAAACAGGTAAATTGGGAAATCTGCACTTCTAAAAAAAAACAATGTTTGACAATTGTGATGACTCTGAGCATAGCAGGGTTTGGTCTCCAGGGTGATCCCCCCAGTGAGGTATAACAGCTTACCAACATCACTGTTATAGAGTGAGGATTTGGCTCTCTCAGCGGGTGTGGTGTAGCCCAACTGATTGTTGACAATCAGGTGAATGCTGCCGCCGATTCGATAGTGAGGGAGCTTCGAGAGAGTGAAGGTTTCAGCAACAATACCTTGTCCTGGGAAAGAAGCATCTCCGTGTACCTGTAATAAAGAGGAGAAGTGTGGGAGGGATAGGGAAGAGGAAAAAACCTATCACTTTCAAAACTCCTCCACAAGTAACCAACATGCCTTATTTATCCTTGAACCATCAACGTTTTCAAAAAAGAAACATAGTTTTGTATGATTTATGGATGATCTTTGAACTGATGAGCAAGGAATGTTTGTACAATATGTTGATTTTAGGTTTAAGAGAAAGGTCTAATAATTTAGGAAGCCTGAGTGGAGAGGAACATCACTTTTTGTTGAACACCAAAATAGAGCCAATACTCATGGCACACATGGACTAGAGCCAGCCTGGGATAGACAGACTCATCCATCCCTGGCTCTGCTGTATAAAAGACTCAGGTGCCAGAAGAATGGAGGTTGGCTAATGTGGTGCCATGATTTAAGAAAGGCTGTAAGGAAAAGCCAGGGAACTACAGAACATTGAACCCGATGTCAGTGATGGGTACGTTGTTGGAGGGGATTCTGAGGGACAGGATTAACATGCATTTGGGAAGGCAAGGACTGATTAGGGATAGTCAACATGGCTGTGTGCATGGGAATCGTATCTCACGAACTGGATTGAGTTTTTTTGAAGAGGTGACAAAGAAGATTGATGAATGTGGGGAAATAGATGTTATCTATATGGATTTCAGCAAAACTTTGGACAAAGTACTGCATGGTAGATTGGTTAGTAAGGTTAGATAACATGGGATTCGTGGGAGCTACCAAATTGGATACAAAATTGACTTGAAGGTTGGAGACAGAGGGTGGTAGTGGAGGGTAGTTTTTCAGACCAGAGGCTTGTGACCAGCATTATGCCGCAAGGATCAATGCTGGGTCCACTGCTTTTTGTCATTTATATAACAGGTATGGTTAGTAAGTTTGCAGAAGACATCAAAATTGGTGGTGTAGTAGAGAGCAAAGAAGGGTATCTCAGGGTACAATGGGTCCTTGATCAGATGGGCCAATGGGCTGAGCAGAGATAGATGGAGTTTAATTTAGACAAGTGTAAGGCATTACATTTTGGAAAGGCAAACCAGGGCAGGCCTTATACTAATGATGGTAGGGGCCTAGGGAGTGCTGCCGATCAAAGAAACCTAGGAATGCAGGTTATATAGCTCCTTGAAAGTGGAGTCACATGTAGACAGGGTGGTGAAGGAGGAGTTTGGTACGCTTGCCTTCATTGGTCAGTGCATCGAGTATAGGAGTTGGGAGTTCATGTTGCAGCTGCACAGGATATTGGTTAGGCCACTTTTAGAACACATTCGATTCTGGTCTCCCTGCTTTAGGAAAGATGTTGTTAAACTTGAAAGGGTTCAGAAAAGGTTTACAAGGATGTTGTCAGGGTTGGAGGGTTTAAGCTCTAGGAAGAGGCTGAATAAGCTGGGGCTATTTTTCCTGGAGTTGTTGGAGGCTGACGTTTATAAATTATGAGTGGCAGAGATATGGTGAACAGTCATGGTCTTTTTCCAGGGTAGGGGAGTCCAAAACCGGAGAGTATAGGTTTAAAGGTGAGAGGAGAAAGATTTAAAAAGAGGCCTGAAGGGCTGTTCACACAGAGGGTGGTGCGTGTATGGGATAAATTGTCAGGGGAGGTGGTAGGGGCTGGTACAATTGCAACATTTAAAAGGCATCTGGATGGGTAAATGACTAGGAAGGATCTATAGGGATATGTGCCAAATGCTGGCAAATGGGACTAGATGAGTTTAGGACACCTGGTCAGTGCGGCCAGGTTTGGACCAAGGGGTCCGTTTCTGTGCTGTATAACTCTCTGACTCTATAAGAGTTCCAGCTGGGCAGGCCGTTGCCTATTACCTGGGAACTCATACTCAATGAGTTCCACGGTGAGATTAATTAGTGATTCCCCATGAACCTTGTAGGGGTTATCACAGGAAATACAAATCAAACTTAGGCTGGGCCACAGCTGGAGTACTGTGTGCAGTTTTGGTTAGCACAGAGAGCATTTAATTACACTGGAGGAGGTGATTCTCCAGGACGTTGCCTGGGATGGAGCACATGAGCAATGACAAGCAGCTGGATAACCTTGGGCTGTTCTCTTTGGAGCAGTGAAGACTGAAAGGGCACCTGGTAGAGATGTGCAAGATTATGAGGGGCACGGATAGAGTGGATAGAAAGCAGTGCTCCCCTTAGTTGAAGGGTCAGTAATAAGGGGGCATAATTTTAAAGGTGAAAGCCAGGAGGCTTGGAGGGGATTTGAGGAAAGATACTTTCACCCACTGGGGTCTGGAATGCTTGGGAGACTAGTTGAGGCAGGAAACCTCACAATCTTTAAAAAGTGCTTGGGTGAGCACTTGAAATATCATAACATTCAAAGCTATGGGCCTGGCGCTGTAAGGTGAAATTAGTCTAGGTAGGTCAGCACAGTCTCGATGGGCTAAAGGGCTTCTTCTGTGCTTTACAACTCTATGACAATGTATTGTTCCACAATCTTTCAGAGGGAATATTGAATCCTGCATGCCCCTTGTTAAACTCAGGAAAGTTCAGACAACAACGTAACCAGCAGTGAGGAGCTTTACTCAGTGTATTGGCCAATATGTCCCTGCGAACAAGAAAGCATTGGTAAAAAATATTGGATACACACCTCTCTGTGGGGCTTTGTTACTGTACAGTGATTATTACATTGGCATATTATGGACACTATATTACATCATTGTCCTGAAGGGTTTTGTTAATTTAGTTCAAGTGGTCTTGTTAATTTAACAGATAAAACCCTTAAGATTTTCTCTTCCTTCTTCACAGCATGTTCCAGTGATTGAATAAAACAAAATTGAAAATTAAAGTACAGCATTGTCTGAGAGCTTATTGTATGTGCACGTTTGTCTAGATAAAGAACACACCCATATTCCTGACCTGTACACAAATGGCTTTGTCTCCTGGTTGTGCTGAGCTACTTGCTGAATAATCCCCATCCTGGCGAGATTGCTGTCTCCCACGAGTTTTCCCAGTAGTGACTGGGTTCACAGCCTCCAGGTGGGAAGGATTAGGGAGCATGGTGACATGTAGCGGGCGGTCACAGCCAAAATCCAGGTCCACTGAGGTCGTTAGATGAGACAAGACATCCCCAGTGGTCTGGGAGTTTTCGGGGAATTCGCTCAATCCACGCATTTTGTGGAACATCAACTAGAAGCAAATTGAAAAAGAGAGATTGTTACCGCACTTGACATCACAAATGGCAATTGTCGACTGTAAGCCAGCCGAATTTAACGTATATTGCATTTAGAGGTGCCAAGTTTATAATATTAAGCCACATTCACATGAATAGCCTCTGAACTAGCAATAAGTAAAAGACCATTATATAAATTGCGAGAGGCAGCCAGAGGCGACAGGATCAGGTAGTATGGCATCCAACTGCTTGAAGAACAACAATGTCAGAGATGGTCCTTCAATCACATGCAACTCTCAAGCTCCCACAACACTGCCAGGGAATGATCAATTACTCTCCAGAAAATCTCAAAATCCCTACAGTGTGGAAGCAGGCCATTCAGCCTATTGAGTCCACACCGACCCTCTGAAAAGCATCCAACACAGACTAAGCCTAGCTCTGTAACCCTGTATTTCCCATGGCCAATCCACCTAATCGGCACATCTTTGGTTTGTGGGAGGAAATTGGAGCACCCGGTGGATACCCACACAGACACGGGGAAAGATAGTGGGAACTGCTGATGCTGGAGAATCTGAGATAACA
>JAHRHZ010000046.1:5343586-5357695 GCA_024137785.1 Ginglymostoma cirratum
GGAAAGCTTGACGTTTCGGGCCTAGACCCTTCATCAGAAATCCTGAATCCAGAATTTCTGAAGGGTCTAGGCCCAAAACGTCAAGCTTTCCAGCTCCTCTGATGCTGCTTGGCCTGCTGTGTTCATCCAGCTCTACACCTTGTTATCTCTAACATTGGAGTGAGCTGGATAATCGTGTGAAAATTTTCAAAGCAAAACGTCCCCCTGCTAAAGGGTTACAAATTTAAAAACTCCAAACTTCAGTGTGAGATGTTGAGCCCTAACTGTTCACTAATGAGATTTGCACGGTCTTAACATTCTGGTGTTAGGAATGGATCTAAATAGCATTTGATGTGTCCATTATAAAAACTCCATAAGAAATAAGAACAGGAGTAGGCCATTCCGCCCCTTGAATCTATTCCACTATTCAACAGGATCATGGCTGGTCTGACGTTCCTCGTTACCACTTTCTTGCCGTTTCCCCGTAACCCTTGATTCCCGGACTGATTGAGAATCTTCATACAAGAGTGTGGGAGATTGATTGATCTGTCTGGTTTAGCACATAAAAACTAGGAGCAGGAGTAAGCAATTTAGCCCTTTGACCCGACTCCCCCCATTTTATACAATCATGGCTGATCTCATCTTGGCCGCAACTTGACTTCCTGCCCATTTCTCATTACCTCTTCTTAATTCAAAATGTCTACCTCCTCCTTAAAGCAAATTTCTGTTTATCAATTTTATATCTGAACATTTTAACTTAATTCATGGCCTATATACAATCACTTGAGACTTAAAATGTTTCAGCGAGTTAGCTCTTTATCCTTTCACAGTTGTGTTGAGCCAACAGATTAAGCTCAAATACATCTCTTAGTCCACTCTGAAAGAACGCCACAGAGGCTGGTATCCCTTCACCAAGTCACCCTTTATTTACATGTGCATAGTTGTTGGCATTGGTCTGGCTTCCTCAGAGCCAGCTGTCAAAGGGAACAGAACCTCTGACACTCCTGTTTATATCCGTCAGCCAGGGTTCCCTGATTGGACCAGATTAACAGACCCAATTAGGGAACTCATATTCTTTGAGGTCCACCTGGCTGAACTCATTACACTCACCGTACACTCCAAATATTCTTTCTTAAAATATTCTTCAGCTGGTATTCCAAATTTGGGCCAAATGCATAAATTAGCCAACCCCACGCAGACAGGCTACAAAAAGGGTGCTTGATGATTGTGAGAAAAGATTAGGAAGATTCACAATGGCACTATTGGGTGCTCTTCAGCTGTTGGACATGTTCCTCCTGTTGGACATGTTCCTCCTGTAGCTCACATGAGCATTACTTGGTACGGAGACTGGGCACTCAATCATCAAAAAAAAAATGTTCATTTCTCAATGGCTTCACTTACCTGGAGAAATGTTGAACAAACAATGGGGCTGCTTCAGCTCGCCTGATATAGTTACTACTGAAAGGACTCTCACTGAAGCAATTTGCAAAGACAATAGGAACAGAGAAAAGAAAGAAGCTGAAATCAATTCAGAAAAAAAGGAGCATTTGAAAACAAAATAAGTTTAATTCTGCCCTCTAGCCCATTTGAAACTCAGTCAGTCAACTCACTTCCATTTTAAACAAGAGGGGGAGGTTTCTGAAATATTAACCTGCCATTTCTCTTGTGAGGTTTTAGTGGGCCTTTTGTGGCCCATACCAATACCATCAAAGAGCAGGGTACGGGGATAGGGAGCAGATAGTAACTTTCTAGGCCCGAAACGTCAGCCTTCCTGCTCCTCTGATGCTGCTTGGCCTGCTGTGTTCATCCAGCTCCACACCTTGTTATCTCAGATTCTCCAGCATCTGCAGTTCCTACTATCTCTCTCATATACATATAGTATATCACCATAGCCCCAGAAGATCAGAGCGAGACAAATGGTGGTGGCTTAACCCAAGGGTCACCACACCTCAACTTGGTGGAGTTGGGAAGATGTTGAGAAGGAGAGTCCTTCAGCGCAACCTCAGCTGTTGTGGAAATTGAACTGATACTGTTGGCATCACGTCACATTATAAGCTAGCCATCCAGCCAACTGAGCTAACTGCCCCTAATAGACACATCATAACACTTCAATGTATTCAATCCACTCAACTGCCCATTCTTTAGCACCGGTTTGCTACGATATTTCTGCAGCAACTGATTCACTCGATCCTCTCTTCACCCTCCACTTTGATGCTGTTACCCCAGTAAATCCATTCCTTTTCAGCGCTCTGACAGACCCCTACCACCCCAAAAAAGATCTATTCTATTTCACAGTACTTGCACGGTTTAAGTTAAAGATAGCAATCCATTTGTGGATTTTTGCAATGACAATTTAAAGAATTATTTGGAATGATAAACCAGTAAAACAAACTCAAATGTATTTTATCAATCCAAGTTCCCAAATGGAAGCACCAAGGCAAGTATTCAAAAAATGGTAAGACCCAAATAAATCAAATACACAACTAGCATGGCTCACTTCAATCATTCATGAACCTTGTTCATTTCTTTTTCCAGCACGAACCACTCCTTTTTCCCAATTCTCCGCCCATTAGAACATAAATGTTACCTGGGACTCCAGCATCAGCTTCGCTAAATGTCTTTTCTCTTCCGGGGTTAAAGTTTCCCGCTTTGCTTGTTCAAATCGTTGAGCAAACCATTGTCTCTCAGCCACGGTCTCCAGTTGGCCGATCTCGACAGATATGTGCCCGCAGTAAGTCTGTTCCAAGTAGGCCAATACCTCCTCCAAAGTGGCTACCTCTTTCCCAAAATTTAACATTCCTGGAACACCAATGTTAAAGAATTATTTAATATTTATTTCTTGTCACAGTTGTACCCATGACTTCTGGATTATTCAATTTCACATGGGAACACTTTGCCAACATGAAATGTGTAAAAAGAAATCTGTTGCAAAGTTTTTGAGAGATGACCCAGAGTTGGATTCTTTTTCCATTCCTCATTTGTGGGCATCAATAGCTGAGCCAGTGTTTATTGCCCATCCCTAACTGCCAGGAGGGCTGTTAGGAGCCTGTGGACCTGGAGTCACATATAGACCAGACTACAATCGACAACTGTTTCATGATCATGTTTGGGGATGGCGATGGTCTAGTGATATTATTGTTAGGCTATTAATTCAGAAACTCAGCAAGTGTTCTGGGGACTCAGGTTCAAATTCTGCCATGGCAGGTGGTGGAATTTGAATTCACTAAAGATTCTTGAATTAAGGATCTAATGATGACCATGAAGCTATTGTTGATTGTTGGGAAAACCCATGTAGTTCAGTAACATCCTTTAGGGAAGGAAATCTGCCATCCTTACTTGGTCTGGTTTACATGTGACTCCAGACCCATAGCAATATGGTTGACTTTCAACTGCCTCTGGGCAATAAGTGCTGGCCTTGCCAGAGATGCCTACATCTATGAGTAAATTTTAAAAATCGTAAGGTTCATAATTCCAGACGTGTTATGATTTCAATTTCCACTAATTTGCATGGTGGAATTCAAATCCAGGTCCCCAGAACATTATCTGGGTCTTTGGAATAATAATCTAGCGATAATTCAATTTAGTCATTGTCTCTCCACAGTCCAACATTCTGAATGGAATCAACTTCTCAAACAGAGAAGTAGCAAATGAACAACAGTTCTCAATGGTTTTCTCTTTTCCATTGAGATTACTCTGGCCACAACACATATACGATGCATTTGATAATGAGTGAGATTTGCTTTGGTTTTATTAAGCCTCGATGAATAATTCCAGGGAGTTGCCAATTGGTGGACATTTCCATCAACAGCATCTGGTGGATTTATACTGATCCACTGTCATGGTTGTTATCCTATTTAAAAATAAAAAAGTGTTAACTTATGCCGTTTATAACCTTTGGAATAGCATTCACACCGAAGAGGACAAAGTAAAGCTCTAAGTCTTTGCAGTTTCCTTTCTATCAGACCATTACCAGTCAAGGGTTTGGGGTGATTTCTAATCATGGGTGGGTTTCTTTTTGCTTAGTTTGTCCATGACAGTTACTTTTAATCTTCGACTGATCGAAATGAAACATACCGTTCTTTAAAATTCCTGCAGTCATTTCCTTCTGATAACAAACAGTTAAAGGCAACCTGGAAAGACTGGACAGTCCGAAAAAGAAACAATATTGTATTCCATCCTTGCCTGCACCTGTGGAAAGCCGTGCAGAATGTAATTATCCTCTACAGCACATCAGATTGCTCAGCAGATGAGCATGCATTCAAGAAACAGCACCTTTGGTACCAAAGGGAGCCTGACAATGATAAGAAGCAAAATGTTCATTGTTACACCTTTGTACAGAAATTCGGATAGCAGTTGAGAAGACGGTTAACATTGGAAGGGTCCTGACCTGAAATGTCAACCTTCCTACCCCTCTGATGCTGCCTGGCCTGCTGTATTCCTCCAACTCTGCACTTTGTTATCTCTGACTCCAGCATCTGCAGTTCTTGCCATCTCTGAATGTTGTCTGTGCTGTGTTTGACAAAATTGGCTGCTCAGGCTCATGTCAAACAGGTGATGTCCAGCAAGAACACAAGAAATAGAAGAGTGGCCCTTATGGCCCATGAGGTGAACCCTACCATTCAATACAATCATGGATTCACTGTACTTCCCTGACACCATTCTGTACGATCATAGCTGAATCTCTATCTCAATGCCATATTCCCGCTTTCTCTCCATAATACTTGATGCCTGTAAAAGCTAAAAATGTATTCAATTCTTTCTTGAATAATATTCAAGAAATCAAGCTGAAAAGAGGGTTCTGAAGAGTCACATTGGACTCAAAATGGTAATTCTGTTTCTGTCTCCACAGATGCTGCCAGACCTGCTGAGTTTCTCCAGAATTATCTGTTTTTATTTGAATGGTGATCTCGGCCCATGCTGTACATGAAAGGATACTGACTGAGTGTTGGTTAGCTCTCAGGAGCAAGAATTTATCTAACCACAGGGATTACAAATTGTAGCACCCACACTGCCTGAGGTTAATTAATGCAACACAGGTTGAGTATTTAACCTGGGACTTCCTTTGACTGCCTTGTTTAAGTACAGAATAAAAGAAAATATAAATCAGGGTTTCAGTGGCAGATGACCTGAGACAGGGCAAGTCACAAAGACGGAACAGGCAGCCATTATGATGGCACATAGGTGGTTGGAATTTCATCACAGGTTCAAAAGAGTGATTAAAAAGTAAAATTGCCACAGACCCACCAGCCCATAGGGCTGCTGTCCCATTAGAGAGGGACAGAGACAGGGAGGTGACGGGTGGTGGTTTAATCTGAGGGACACCACATCTCAGGGGAGAGGCGAGAGGTTGAGAAAGAGAGTCCTTCATGATAAGGCAGCACTCTGCATCACAAACCAACTGTCTAGCCAACCGAGCGAACTGCAGGTTTCAAAATGAGAAACAGCCTCAATCACATTCACAGAAACCATTGAGAGTCTACTCCTTCAGTTGCACTTTGTCTCTTCTTTCAGATAAGAGGGGAAGTTCCGGCAAGACCTACACACCCCTCCCCTCCCCTGAAGGCATGGATTTCTTTTTGCACCAGATCTACAGACATCTGCATTCTCTGGTGCATCACCCAAATGGTACTTGTTCATACATGGGCCTCAGCAATTCTGTGATTCTGTGCAGGGATATGGGGAAAAAGGCAGGAAACTGGAACTTGGGAATTGAACCAGTGCAGGCACAATGGGTTGAATGGCCTCCTTCTGCCACATAATACTTTGGTGATCCTGAATGTCAAAAGGCTGTCCCATTGCACAAAGTTTTATATAATGATATCTGAACAACAGCAAAATACTGCAGATGCTGGAAATCAGGCTGAAAAAGAGGGTTCTGAAGAAGAATCGCATTGGACTCAAAATGGTAATTCTGTTTCTGTCTCCACAGATGCTGCCAGACCTGCTGAGTTTCTCCAGAATTATCTGTTTTTATTTAAATGGTGATCTCTGCCTGTGCTGTACATGAAAGGATACTGACCGAGTGTTGGTTAGCTCTCAGGAGCAGGAATTTATCTAACCACAGGGATTACAAATTGTAGCACCCACACTGGCGGAGCTTAATTATTGCAACACAGGTTGAGTATTCAATCTGGGGCTTTCTTTGACTGTCTTGTTTAAGTACAGAATAAAAGTTGCCAAGAGTTTGTGGCATTTGCCATCACAGTGCCCACAAAAGTATTTGCAACCAATGAGATAGATTAGCTACTTGCGCTTTTCTGATTGGCTGCTAGGAGCTCATGTGCAATGGCAGCATAAATTGTAATGTTACTGATGCAGGAAAATCAATCATCTACAAGATCGCTTTTTGGTACACTGGTGCATGGTAACAGTTGGCATGGTTACAGGTTCAAGGACTGGCTTAGGCCAATGAGTAATGCCATTACTGACACACGGCACTGTGTAGTAACAGACTCAGTTGTAAAACAATAATTCTGCCATTCCACCATGAAACATACAGGTTCTCAAATACCTGCCTTGGATCATCACTCAATTCTACTCAATAATGGGATTGCCGCATGTGTATCAGTTTAGGGTGGTTTGCCTTTTAGACAACCTCTCATCAGCAATTGAGGATGGTGAAGCTGAGAACAAGCCATAAAGAACATAAGAGAAAATAAGAAAAGTCCACTCAATTTACCAAAGTTTCCTTAGTTTAGGATCCAAGTAACATCAATTACTTCAAAATCTTACCTGATAAACTATTCCAAATGTCTCTTGTTCTTTGCATCAAATTCACTTATACCCCTTTCCACCAAGATTGGCGAAAAATTTAATGACAATTTAAACATCATATCCTGTTATCCTGAAGTAATACTTTTGAGTTAACCTTCTCTTTACTATTTCGCACTTAAAGGTGCTCACAAAACAGCACCTTTGTTATCATCTTTCCACACTGCACAGCTTAAGTTATTCAAATCCAAAAATGTTCAATATAGCGAAGTATGAGTTGATACATTTTGATAGAAAGAAGGTGTAAATACATTACTAAAATGAAGGGTGATATTCAAAAGGATGCGTAGAAGCACAGAAACTCAGGTGTATATGTGTATACGTCAATAAAATTGGCAAAGCCAGGTAAAGTGAGCAATTAATCAAACTTACTGAATTCTAGACTTCACTCATAGTGGCAGGGAGCTAGGAGCAAGGGTGTTGCTCAGCCAGCAGGAATGATAAAGGGGTTACGCTGAACTTGGATAAGATACTAGTTAGACTTCAGCTGGAATATTGCGCACAGTTCTAAACCACTCTTTAGGAGGGATGTGAATGCATTGGAGAGAATGCGGAAGAGATTTGAAAATGGTTTCTGGGATGCAGAAGCTGTGATTGTTTTCCTTGGAGAGGAGGCAGCTAGAAGGAGATTTGACTGAAGTTTTCAATATGACAGGGAGAAACGGTTCCTTTTTGTAAAATGGATCGAGAAGGAGAGGGCCCAGATTTGATATAACATGCAAAAGAAGCAAATCTGATGTTAAAAAAAATACACTTTTCACACACCAATGGAATGCACTTCCTGGCGGTGTGGTGGAGGCAGGTTAAATTGAAGAGGTTAACAGGGCATTAGATGGTTATTTAAATGGAAATACCATATTCAGGGTTATGGGGAAAATGCAGGACAACAGATCATAGTACCCAAGGCAGCCAGTACAGTCGTAAAATGGACTGAGTGCCTCCTTCTACACAGCAACTCTGTGATTCTGTGAAAAGTTCAGAATTCTCTCGTTTTTCTTTACTCAACACATTCTCCAACTCCTCTATATATAAGCTCTTGAAATGTGCAATCCAGCAATTGTATAGTGTCCAATTGCATACACACTTCAAAGGAATTATGGAATACAAATGTCCTGTAAAATACTGCATTCACCACCAACAGTTGTGTCCTGTGTCAGGTGGGATATGTAAAACATCATGCTTCTGTAATCTCTCCTGTGACCAGGTAGAAAGAAGGAATGAGTAATGTTTAATTCTAATTCGTTTCAAAACAAAAATAAAGTTCCTTTATTTACCTTTTGTGCAGAACAGGTCATGACCCTGAAGTGCTTCAGTTAAAACTTGGATTTCAGGAATCATCTCAATCACACCTTGACTCAATGGATTGATTTTAGCTGCTTTGTGGCCATGTTCCCTATACGCTGTCACCAGTCGTGTTAAACCATGGTCAACTACAGAGTGAAGAAAAAGCACACTAATCACTTGGTCAAAAAGGTTGGAAATTCCAGACTATAGCAAAAACAAACTTAAAATTTACAGTTTTCTTTTTAAAAATCAATGCATCACATTCAGAGATTTACGTTTAATGGTCATATATAGTTTTTCCAAAACTCTGCTACTTACTTCTGTATGTAATGGCAATACTAAGCTTCACTGAACACTTAAATTCTCTGATCATAAACTTTTGACACTGTTAGTGTGAAGTTCAAAGCAGATCTGAGGAATGAAATATGTCCACAGAGGCCGGTATCCCATCACCAAGTCACCCTCTATTTACACGTCCATAGTACGGGACACTGGTCTGGCTTCCTCAGAGCCAGCTCTCAGAGTGAACAGAACATCTGACACTCCAGTTTACATCTGCTAGCCAGGGCTCCCTGATTGGACCGGGTTAACAGCCCCAATCAGGGAACTCATATTCTATGAGGTTCACCTGGCTGAACTCATTACAATCACCTCAATCCTCCCCCTCTAAACCCCTCCAGGGAGGTAGGCGTGTTCTTTATCTTGCAGCCTTCCTGGAGTGTTCTCGCACCATGTCTGGTTCCTCCGACTCAGCCTCAGATACTGGACTGTAGCCCACCTCTTGCACCTGGGGCATCTCGGAACAAATTCGTCCTCTTCTTCAGGCAGTAAAGGCATTGAGGCTGTGACATCCGCTGTGTTCATCTCAGACTCTGAGGTTTCTTTGACGTTAGACAGTGCGGGGTGAACCCAGGGATTCCAACAGCCCTTCTGGCTGTTCTGAGGGGCCAGGTACATTTTGCTCCAGCCCTGTTTGTGAGTTTGCAGCTTCCACATGGCCCATGTGTTTGTTCAGGACTGCCTCACCTACCCAAACTTTTTAACGGCATGCAGCGATCAGTCTCAATCATGTGTCTCGGTCTCTGGAGCTAATCTTGATCACCTTGATTTTCTGACCCCGATGCAGCCACTTCACTTGCACCCAAACCTCACGGGGCCACGCGCCACCTATGCCTCTTACCCATACAGGGCTATTCCCGCGGTTTTAGCACCAAACTTTGTTGCCTGAAGTAAACTGTCTGTCTCACTTAGCAGAGTCTTGTGGCCAGCTCTGGCGTTTTCCTAATGCTGTTTCACCCTCCCTCCTGTCTGGGAATATCAGATTTAACCTGGTGAGGAAGCTTCTCCCCATCAGCAACTCTGCTGGAGCTGTCCTGCAGTCTGATAACCAAATAGGAACTGGCACAGTTTGCCGGTAGGCTGTTTATTTAAGTTTGCCTTCAAAATTTGGACTACTCTTTCTGCCAGACCATTGGACGATGGATGTTACGGAGCTGTCCTTACACGTCAAATGCTACTTGACTTTAGGAAATACCTGAATTCACTTCTGATAAATGATGGGCTGTTGTCTATGACCAATACTTCTGGGAGCTCATGCATTGTAAAAGATGCTTGAAGCTTTTCTGTCGTCCCCGTGTTTGACAAACTAACTCAATGCATATCCAACCATTTTGAGTGGGCATCCACAATGATGAGAAACGGTGAGCTCATGAAGGACCGACATAATCGATGTGTAACCCAGCCCAGGGTTTACCCAGCCATTCCCACAAGTGTGGGAGAGCTGCTGGCGGTAATTTTTGTCCTTGTAGGCACTCTGCGTACTGCCCCACCAATGCAGCTATGCCTGTATCACATCATCATTGCCAGTGAAATAACTCTACAGAGGTTGGTACCCTGTCACCAAGTCACCCTCTATTTACAGGCAGAGAATACTTGACAATGATTTGGCTTCCTCAAAGCCAGCTCTCAGAGTAAACAGGCACTCCTGTTCTTATCTGTCTACTGTATGATGTCCACCTGGCTGACTTCATTATGATCACTACAAGGAACAGCACCTCTTCTTTCTAATCGGAACTTGGTGGTCATCCAGCCCTAACATTGGCTTCAACAATTTAACCACAGACCTTAACCACAGTGTTCATTTTGTCTCTAACAGTAGATACGAAGCAGTTTTCTGTGTTAGCCTAAGACTCTGGATTACTAAACCAGCAGCATTACAACAAGGTTGACTCCCCCTCTACTTAAAGGGCGGGAATGCTTGAGAGAGGTTGAATGGCCTGTTCATGCTCCTTTTTGCTTCCACACAGCACTGTGGGTGTGCCTATACTGCATGGACTACAGCAGTACAATAATTCTGATGTACCAAACAGACAATTCTCAAAGTGTTGACTCCTGTCCCTGAAGTGGCTGCATCAGGGGTCAGAAAATCAAGGTGATCAGGATTAGCTCCAGAGACCTAGACACATGATTGAGACTGACCGCTGCATGCTGTTAAAAAAAGTCCTCCCAACAGTGTTGTACATCTTTGGGATGTGAAGGCTTTACCTATTTTCTCGGATTTATAGGCAGTGCCATAAGATTTTCCGGTTAGAGATGCTCTCAGGGAGCCAGGTCAATTCATCCAGCACTCAGATTACCTGCTAATTTACTGCATTGTCATTTGTGGGATGTTGGCTATGCTCTCTACAATACAATAGCACCTGCATTTCAAAAACACTTCATTTGGCAGCCAAGAGCATCATAATGCTTTATGGTCACAAAAGATGGAAAATAATTGTAAATTCTTTCTCACTTTAAAATATCAAAGCCAAATGGAGAAATGTATTTTTTTAAACCGGCTTCCTCTTTTGGACCTTTACTGCTAGTTTACCGTTATGGAGAAACTCAAGTCTATTTTTGACTAATTTGAGGTTTCCCTGTAGTCTTCTACAAATGATTTTACAGCTTACATTTGTTCCAGCAATGTTGCCAATTTTATATTTCTCTTGTTCCTTTTTTTAAGAAGTTATGTGCTCTATGTTGCTTTTCCTCTTCAAACTGGGGGTGGTACAGCTGACCCATGTGAAAATGGGTGCAGAAGTGATTTTCATGCATCACCCTGAGATAAAAAGATAAAGTTGTAATTGTCCCAGAGGACAATTGGGCTGCTCTCACATTAGAAGGAGAATACTGGGTGGTGGGTCTAACCTGAGGGTCACCATGTCTTAGGCAAGAGGAGAGGTTAAGAAAGCAGAAACTTCATGGAAACATCAGCTGGAGCAAGTATTGAACCTATGCTGTTGGCATCACACTACATTACAAACCAGCCGTCCAGCCAAGTGAGCTAACCCATCCCTAAATACTACTTCAATGTTATGAGGGTTTCTGCCTCCACTAACCTTACAGGCAGCGAGTTCCAATTTCCCACTGCCTTCTGAGCTAAAACAACTTTCCTCCCCTATAAACCTTTGCCCCTTACTTTAAATCAATGCCCCCAGTCGTTGATCCCGCCACCAAGGGGAAAGGTTTCTTCTTGTCTATGCTATCTACGCCCATCTATTTTATACATCTGCAAACATGCCCCCTGAAACTCTGCTCTGTTTTAAAGGAAACCAACCACAGCCTGTCCAATCACCCTTCGTAACTGGAACCCTCCAGTCCAGGCAACACCCTGGTAAATTTCCTTTGCACCTTCTCCAGTGCAATCACATCTGTCCTATAATGTGGATTCCAGAATTGTACACAATAATCCAGCTGTGGCCTAACCAATGTTTGAAGCAGTTCCAGCATAATCTCCCCATTCTTAAACTCTATGCCTGGGCTAATAAAGGCAAGTATCTCACATGCCTTCTTAACTACCTTATCCACCTGTCCTGATACCTTAAGGGCCAAGTGCACATTCCTACTAAGGTCCCTCTGATCCTCAAGATCAGATGGGGCGACACTGGGGGCGTGAAGGGCCTTCCCACTGCTGGCCACAGCAGATACAAACTTTCTTTTAAGCCAGCAGCCGTACATTTTAAAAGTTCAAAAGCCAGGAGTTGAACGCTCAGGATCCGGCTGGGAAGGTCGTATTCGTGTTTTGGTTGTTCGGACGGATCCAAGAGGTAGCCATTTGCTGTATCAAGTCACAGCATTGTCAGCGAGGTGGCAAATGAAACTGAAGGGAGATAGTGAACTGTCACTACCAGAAGTTTGCAATTTGCCTTTCCTGCTGACTCGGCACAATGCCTTAGCCCTATCTTCCTGCTATTTGCATTGACAATGTGGCAGCTCCAATTCCAACCCTCTACCCTGACAATCAAAGAACAAATTTTATCATCTCATGGTTGGAATGCACACCAACTGACCTTGGACTGGGGCTTCCTCCCGGGTTAACTTGAGCCCACTGTCACCATTCCTGGCCGGTTTGTAACCATAGACTGCCCGCTCGCTGCGATACAGGCGCCTGAGACTGAAAAGCCAGGCCACTTGCTTGCCTGGCCTCCTCACACAGCCGCACACTGCATTCAGCATAGAACCTGACATCGCTTCTCTCGATAAATTCCAGGAGAACTAACTGCTCCGCTCACTGGCCTCAGCGGGTTTAAAAGCCAGGATCTGACACAGCCATGTGTAGCAAAGGGATTGAGAAGGACTTCCCGACGCAGACACCACCTCCAAACTGTGATAGGTTCCTGCTCATGGGAATGCTCGCAAATATAAAAACAGACCCTATAGCTCCTACTAGGCATGCTGCTCTGGCAACTGCAATCCGATTCTGCTCCAGCGAGTCAAGGATTTTTTGACTTCGAGTCAGAGTCGTACAGCATGGAAACAAACCCTCCGACCCAACCAGTCCAGACCGAACATAATCCCAAACTAATCTAGTCCCACCTGCCTGCTCCTGGCCCATATCCCTCCAAACATTCCCTATCCATGTGCTTATCCAAATATCTTTTAAACGTTGTAATTGTACCCACATCCACCGCTTCCTCGGGAAGTTCATTCCACAGGTGAACCACCTTCTGTGTAAAAAAAACATTGCCCCTCATATCTTTTTAAATTCTCTCTTGCGCTTTAAAAAAGCACCTCCTAGTTTTGAAATATCCCATCCTAGGGAAAAGACAATGTGACAGCTACCTAAAGACAACTACCTTTAACTCTATCTATGCCCCTCATTATTTGATAAACTTTTAAGGTCACTTCTAAACATCCTACACTCCAGTGGAAAAAAAAGTCCTACCCTATCCAGCCTTTCTTTATAATTCAAATCATCCAGTAAATCTGAACCCTTTCCAGCTGAACAATATCCTTCCTATAATTGGGTGACCAGAACTGGACACATAAATTCATAGAGTTGTACAGCATGGAAATAGACCGTTAGGTCAAATACGTCCACACCAACCAGACATCCTAAATTAATCTAATCCCATTTGCCAGTGTTTTGTCAATATGCCTTTAAACCCTTCCTATTCATAAACCCACCCAGATGCCTGTTAAATGTTGCACCTGTAGAAGCCTCCATACTTACCCTGGCAGTTCATTCTATAAACATATCACCCTCTGTGTGAAAAAGCCACCGCTCAGGTCCCTTTTAAATCTTTCCCCTCTTATCTGAAACCTGTGCCCTCTAATTTTGGACTCCTCCCCCCGGGGCAAAGACCTTGACGATTCACCCGATCCATGCCCCTCATGTGTGGAGTCATGATTTCTTGTTAAAAGCAACAGACTAGCACTGATAACAAACACAGAAGATGCAGAACATCACAATTCAGGGCTGGAGAAGAGTTAACTCAAAATATTAATTTAAAAAAATGGATGCTGGAAATCTGAAACAAAAACAGAAATTTCTGCAGAAACTGAACTGGTCTGGCAGCATCTGTGGAGAGAGTTTACATTTTCAGTTAACTCTTCTCCAGTTCTGAAGTGGGATATTCTGTACCTGTGATGAGAGATAAAAGGTACTGCAGATGCTGGAGAATTCGAGATAACAAGCATGGGGCTGGATGAACACAGCAGGCCAAGCAGCATCACAGGAGCAGGAAAACTTGACGTTTCGGGCCTAGATCCTTCATCAGAAATGGGGGGAGGGGAAGAGGGTTCTGAAATAAATAG
>JAHRHZ010000046.1:5366599-5382011 GCA_024137785.1 Ginglymostoma cirratum
TCCTCTTTCCCTCTTTCTCCTTGCCCCCTTTCCCCCTTGCCCTTATTCCCCCTTGCTCTTTTCCACCCTTTCCCCCTTGCCCTCTCTCCTCCCTCACTTCCCAATCTATATCCACTGGACTTGGGAAGAGCTGCCCTCGATTTCTAAGTTTCCCACCGCGTCCCATCACTCTCAGCCTGAATTGTTATTTTGATATTGACTCCTTCCTCTTCATTCTAGATTTTTCTAGGGGAATACCATCATCCTTCACTCATCTACGGCGTGTTTAATCAATACTGTGGTTAATGGACTTTGAAAAGTACAGGGAAACTTGTCGTGTTTTATGATCACAATAACCGACCCCCTCACCTTCATTTTTATATCACCCACGATTGAATGGTCTAACTCTGCCCCAAAGCTTATGGTCTTATGGCCTGTAAACAAAACTGTCCCATTCTGAAGCCATTGGTATTGATTTTTGGGTGCAGTGTAACTTGTCTGTTATGGTGTTTTGCAGTAAATATTTAGGTAATAAACACATCCTGTGTTTTCCGTTTCTCGTATAATGGAGAGGCGTCAAATGAAATCAACCATTGAGTGTTGTTCACTAAATTCACATACAGAACTGCTAATGCTGGAGATCAGGTTTGAGAGCATCTATGAAAAGAAAACAAGGTTAATCTTTCAAGGGTCACAGGACTCAAAAGTTAACCCAGTTTTTCTCTCCACGATGCCGGACCTCCTGAGTTACTCCAGCGATTTCTGTTTTCTTTGTCTTTGTATTCTTCACCATTGTTTTAATGTAATGTTATGACTGGTATGGGATTTTGCAGTAAAACATAAGGGATGTTTAAATGAGCTGGCTTTAACTTTTAAATTCTAGTATAATGGGAAATTTTGTTGAAAATGTAATGTTGATAGATATATATGGGGAGCTATATACATAGTTCCTTAAGCAAATTAGTATTACTATTTATTTTAATCTGCTTATTATAATATTTTGTATTCAAAACATACTTATGTGTCGAGGAAACCATGCATTAATTTTTCTATTAAAGTAGGATAACAACTCGATTTTGGAACATGAGTCTCTTTGAATTAAACAAAAGTGACATAACTTCTTATCCTTGCAGAATTGCGTTGAGCTACACTGGGGCAGCCATTTTACCTACTCAGTTTCTTCTGAGACTAATCTTATGACTTGACAGATACGTCTGTATAAGGTAGGATTTGATACTGCAGTAGTTGAGAGAACAAAAGTTGTGATAAACTAGAATTGACTTGTGCTGTAGTTGTGACCTTGTATTGTTCTTGCACAACGTCACTGGCCTGATAGTTGGTTAAAAAATGTGAAGAATCCCATTTGTTTTTAGAATTACAGAAATTTATAAAGCTGGGAAGGCTATTCATCAAGGTGTGCTGACTGTAGGAACTTGCCAACTGTTCAGTTTCTTTGCGTACTTTAAATGCTTTGCCCCATCTCTTTCAAATGTCAGCGTGGATTTGGGTTCTGCACTGTTTCTGGACAGGCATTCTATTCCCTTACAATCCTCTATCTAAAATAGCTCTCCCGACCTCCTTTGTTTTATTTGTGAAGATCTTGAAATTGATGCTTTCATGTTGAAACTCACCAACCAATGGAAATTGTTCCCAGTCCTCCACTTAAGACCTTGTTGAATTCTGTATGTCTTATTCTTGGTTAATATTCTCTAGACTTTTTTTTTTGAGACTTTTTAAAACCACAGTATCATTAGGTGTTGTTTTTATAAGATAAAAAATCCAAGAACTGGAATGGTTTCAAAATTTGGTTCTTTGCATCATCATCACAATGAAACAATTTTACTAAATTATAGCAACCAGAATCAGCAGACCTTGCTGCCTTTGATCTGTTAGTTCTGAAGCCAATTTTAATATACCTAGAAATGATTTTTGTCAAAGTTTGTGCTCGAAAACATTTTAATGATTTCATAATGTGCATAAATGTGATCTTGCCTGTTTCCATATATGGTGACAATGATATGACCTGTACATTGAAATTAAACTGTATTTTATAATTTTAGAGTGCACTGGACTCCCCTGGATTTGACAGCAGGCAGTCGTTACCCGATGAAGTGTACCTAGTTTACTGGAATGTGGTGTTGAACATTTGAAGCTTTCTACCTTCTCCTGGTGAGTTATCTTCCAGATCAGATTCAATCCTTGGGTTGACCTCACAGTTAGGATGGCAAAGTTAGCAGTCGCGGCAACGTTTCTCATGTGTTTAGCACAATTAAAGACTATTTTCATGGCATCTACTTCAAATCCGCTTCCTTCACGTAGGTGGAAGTGCAACTTGTTTCAGAAATAAATTGCTAAAAGGTAGGGCTATATCACACCAGAATGATATGTTTTTTGAAAGCAGTTTTGTTATATTAACATCTGGAGCATTGACTCAGGTGATGCACGATAGTGAAGTTGTGTAGTAATGAAAGTCAGTCTTTCTTTCTTCTCCGACATTTCAATTAAGTGTTTTCCAGGGATAAACTGAAGCCAGTCTTCTCGGACCAGTATCTTCTATAATTGATTTGTGCCCTGCATTCCACCATTAGCAACTATCTGGTTCAGTATGATTAATGAACCAACGCTATTGCGATTGGCACCGAGAGATCTCAGCTGCTGCTGCACCCATAAGAAAACATTCCTGTTTGCATCTAATGCTGTCTCTCAAGTTAGAAGAAAGTGCTGAACAGTTAGCAACATCTAATCTGATTTTTCTACGCCGTAATGTTTGTCCTAATAGCTGGTTAATGCACTTGTTGTTCAATGCTATTGCAGAAACAGTGATATGCAGATGGAATATGACAGCTTAGTGAGGCCTCATTAAAAATGATTCAGTGAAAACGTGAGAAAACAGGATGAATGAAAGGGAGAAAAAAGGCAAAAGGTAAGCAAGTGGTAGAAAATGATAGGAGGAACAAAGGCTAATGAAGTGATAATATTATGGCTGTGTGATTAGCTACGTGATTTTGAGATAGCATGTGTTAAAACCTTTATCTAAATTCCACACACTTTAAATTTAATGTTGTTTGCTATGAGACCCCAGAGCTGGAGTTGTCATGAATTGGCACTCATACATGACGTGCAAGACTGTTGGGAATTTGTAGGTGTGAATTTTCCACTTTTGCGAAAAATCTTTAAAAAACTGAAGCAAATTTTTTAAATTCATTCATGGGATGAGGGGCGTTGCTGGCTAGACAGCATTTATTGCCCATCCTATGGGTAATTAAGAGTCAGCCACATTTCTGAGAGTCTGGAGTCACGTGTAGGCCAGACCAGGTAAGGATAGCAGTTTCCTTCTCTAAAGGGCATTAGTGAATCAGGTGGGTTTTTCGACAATGGATTCATGGTCATCACTAGATTCTTAATTCCAGATATTTTATTGAATTCAAATTCCACCATCTACCGTGGCAGGTTTTGAACCTGGGTCCCCAGAATGTTTTCTGGGTCTCTGGATTAATAGATTAATACCACTAGGCCATTGCCTCCCCATCCAAAATAAAATGTTTTATTTTGGGAAATGGAAGAACAGAAGGGAATTTCTACTTCTGCTTCACTCCCAATCTCGTCTTGCCTTTACCAAGCAAAAGACATTTAGTTGATCAAGCCCACTCACCTATGAAACCTCCATAGGCATTAATTTTCTACTGTGTTCGCACTACCTCCCCACTTCTGCTGTCTCTGCAAAAGATAAAAGGAGGTGGCTGATTTCAGAAAAAAAATCTGTCTTTTGGTGTTCAGAGAAGAGGCCATCAATTGAATAAGCTTCAGGAGACTGTAGCACCCCAGGCAAATTGTACCTGTTCTGCCTTCAATACAACTGAAGATATTCTCCACTCTCAAGAACTTGCACTGCATCCCTTTGAAGGTTGGAACGTTGCTTTTAATCCTTTCAGATTCTCTGAAAAAAATGCTTTCAGTCATCCAGCCTGCAAAGTGCATGACTTTTGCCTTTTATTTTTTAACCTTCTCAATCTTTTGTTCCTGTCTCTTATAAGTATATTGTTGGAAAATGTGAAGTGGTTTACTTTGGCAGGTTAGCACTTAAATGGAGAATGACCACAGACTTTCAGGTGCAAAGGTATTTAGGTATTTTAATGCACAAAAAATTAATATACCAGTTCAACAAGTGATTAAGAACGGGAAAGGAATGCTGTGCTTCACAAGGGAGGAATTGAACACAACATCCTTGCTTTTATGCTTCAGTTAAACAGGCCATTGGCAAGACTATATTCCGAATACTGTGTGCAGTTATGGTCTCCATTTTCAAGAATGGACAGAAATGTTTTTGAGACAATTTGCTAGATCAGTACCTGAAATAAGCAAGTTTGCTTAAGAGTTAAGATTGGACATGCTTGTTTTCACTAGAAATTAGAGTGCTGGGTGATTTGCCTGATGTGTATGAGGTCCTGAATAGTTTGAAAAGGTGGACATGGAAATGATTACTCATGTGGTTGAGCCCAGAACTGGAAGACAGTTTAACAAGGTGTATAGCTGGATGAACACAGCAGGCCAAGCAGCATCAGAGGAGCAGGAAGGCTTGGGAGTGGATGAGACAGACCCATTTTCTTTAGCAATGGGGCAGCGACGAGGGGGGGGCACAGATTTGAAGTAGCTGGTACAAAGATTAGGATTAAAAAACGGATTAAAAATCCGTTTACCCAGGGGTCTGGAATACATGGCCTGCATTCTTATAAAGGATCCAGCTCTACACCTTGTCATCTCAGATTCTCCAGCATCGGCAGTTCCTGAAGGACGGTCTAGGCCCGAATCATCTCCTTCGGCAATTTTTTTAGCTGCCTTGCAAAACTTATTCCATCAAAAAATCTCGAGTAAGGTCTCACAAAAGAATCCTTCATTTTAAAATCACATGACACAGTATTAATCTTGATCTAATTAAAAAATTACTGTCAATATCATCACTCAGGTTGGAGAAATTGGAAGCAGACCTCAAGCAAAACTGGGCGAAAATTGTAAATGAGAAATTTGGAATTGTCACAGAAAAATGAACTGAAAGTTTGTAAACCTCCCAGAAATCAATGATGCCCTGTAAGGTTTGCCAGATCTCTGCCAAATCTCATTCGTTTGTTTGTGTTTGATGTGAGACTACAGATGAAACCATTTGCGATACTTGATTTTTAAATTAGTGGGACAACTTAATTTCAGGCAGTAAATCATATTGATGTTTAATCTGTATAATTTAATTTTGTTTTCATTGATAGAATCATAGACTTGGCATTGTGTAACTTTTAGCCATTTGATCTGTTGTGTTTGTGTTGCCTGCACTAAGGTGCAGTTCATAAACTGCCCCTCCAGCAGCTTCTTCCACATCTCTGCATATTTCTACCTTTAAAATATTTGGGAACTTTAGAAAAACTAAAACAAACAATCATGACACAGAAGGAGGCCACTCTGCCTATTGTTTCTGAATTGGCTGAAAAATGAGTCATCCAGTCTCCTCATGTTTTTCAGCACTTGGTCATTATCCCTAGAGATTATGGGAGTTAAGAAGCATATGCAGACACCTTTTATAAGAATGCAGGCCATGTATTCCAGACCCCTGGGTAAACGGATTTTTAATCCGTTTTTTAAACCTAATCTTTGTACCAGCTACTTCAAATCTGTGCCCCCCCTCGTCACTGCCCCATTGCTAAAGAAAATGGGTCTGTCTCATCCACTCCCAAACCAGGTTCTTCATACCCTTGTACACCTCAAGTGTTCCCTCAGCTTCCTCTGACGAAGGAAAATGACCTCAGTTTATCCATTCTTTGATAGCTGCAGTTTTTTTTTAGCCCTGGCAACATCTTGAAGTATGAGAACTTTAATTCCTTTTCTGCTGACCATGGTGGTGCTTTTATAATCCGCAAGTTTTCAAATATTGGTCCCTGAATTGTAAGCACCATTGGATTTTTGTGATTGCATTGCAATTAGTTTTAATTAATTTGTGTTTGTCCTTTTAGGATCCTGCCAACTCCAAGGTGATACAAGGTTCAAATGGAAAATTGCAGCTTCTTTAATGCCACATATGAACCAAGCAGGTCCATAACACTATAAGATACTGTTGATTGACCAAAAACCCTGTCCAGTTTAACTGTGCAGATAGTTCTGTAACATTCTCTGTGATTGATTGGTGGAGTAGCAATAGTGAAGGGGACTGTTGGAGAATGCAGCAGAATATAGATAGATTGGAGAGTTGGGCAGAGAAACGGCAGATGGAGTTCAATCCAGGCAAATGTGAGATGATGCATTTTGGAAGATCCAATTCAAGAGTGAACTTTACTGTAAATGGAAAAGCTGTGGGGAAAATTGATGCACAGAGAGATCTGGGTGTTCAGGTCCATTGTACCCTGAAGGTACAACGCAGGTTGATAGTGGTCAAGAAGGCATACGGCATGCTTTCATTCATCGGACAGGGTATGGAGTACAAGAGTTGGCAGGTCATGTTACAGTTGTATAGGACTTTGGTTCGACCACATTTGGAATACTGCGTACAGTTCTGGTCGCCACATTACCAAAATGATGTGGGTGCTTTGGAGAGGGTGCAGAGGAGGTTCACCAGGATGTTGCCTGGTATGGAAGGCGCAAGCTATGAAGAGAGGTTGAATAGATTAGGATTATTTACTATAGAAAGATGGAGGTTGACGGGGTGGGGGGGGACCTGATTGAGGTCTACAAAATCATGAGAGGTATAGACAGGGTGGATAGCAAGAAGCTTTTTCCCCCAGAGTGGGGGACTCAATTACTCGGGGTCACGATTTCAAGGTGAGAGGGAAAAAGTTTAAGGGAGATATGCGTGGAAGGTTCTTTACGCACAGGGTGGTGGGTGCCTGGAACATGTTGCCGGTGGAGGTGGGCACAATAGCGTCATTTAAGATGTATCTAGACGGATACGTGAATGGGCAGGGAGCAGAAGGATACAGATCCTTGGAAAATAGGCGACAGGTTTAGATAGAGGATTTGGATCGGCGCAGGCTTGGTGGGCTGAATGGCCTGTTCCTGTGCTGTAATTTTCTTTGTTCTTTGAGGGGTATTTGTTTTTAGTTGTTTTGACAGCTGCTATATCCCTGAACACATTTGGTATCTTGTGAAGAGAATGATGAAAAGTAATTTATATAAAATGTTAGCTGTGTTTCTCTGTCTACAGATGTTGCCTAACCTGAGTAGTTTCAGCATTTCTGCTTCTGTTTTGTTTCTGGTGTCTGCTGTATTTTGCTTTTCTAATCGTAAATTTGTATGTATAATCTTACTCAATATTAATAGTTCATTTGGAGATTAAACATGTCGATGAATTAGCACATATCAGCCACTAGAGAACGACAGCCCTTGCATAATTGACAGTCTTTTGTAAAATAGAATAAGGGTATCCGTGTGTGTGCGCGTGTGTGTGTGTGTGCGCGCGTGTGCGTGTTTGCAAGGGACGTCTCTATATTAGAATTGGAAAATCACTGTAAGCCACTTGACATTCCTATTAGCTTCTGCAAACATACACCAGCACCTTTTGAATTCTCAACATATAAAACGCTGCATCTTGTTTTCTTAAAACAATTTTAAACAAAATTTGGTTTAAATATATTAAGTACAAAGATTGCTTAATATATGTCAATTTTGAAGAATCTGATAGGTGAAAACCCATGATAAATTTATATGAAAGACTGTCAACAGCAGCAAACATGAGGATTGGACCTAATTTTGGGAGGATAGGAAGGTGGAAACGAGTTATGCAATCTGCTTATTCTTGAATGCTCATATCTCACAACCATCTTAAATTTACAACTTCTGTCATTGTTTTGCTGCACTTGTGGGATTGGATGTCAAATGGAACTTTGCGTGCTGTCTCAGCTATTTAGGCAGTTTATATGTCCTTATTCGTGTGACAAGTCTTTTATACACTTCACACGTCTGAGTTCTTTCAAGGGTGTTGTTGTACTTTATTGACCAGTTTATTGGAAAATATGACACTTACCAATTCAGACAACTTTGCCAAGTTTTATTTTTGCGTTGGAAAATTTGGGGATCTACACATGCACTGATGTCACAATACATCAAAAAATTTGTGTGAGACGACACAAGTGTGAGCATGTGCAGGTGTCTGCATATCTCTTGGAAGCTCACAATGACATTGTGACCATGCAGATGCCAAGGTGTGCTTGTGCAAATCTATCCTGAAAAGCTGACAAATTTGTGGATCTGTGTTGATGTCAGCAGTTGCTGTGCATGTATTGCGGTTGTGCATGTACAGAACACACTTAGCAGTTTTGCCATGAAGCACTTCACCATCATTGGTGATAACCTTTAAGTCCTCTACGTCAAAGCAAATTATATCATTCCTCCAAATGCTAGGTTACTAATGAAGCACACCAGCAGAATCTTTCAAATTAATATACAGTATTTGCACAGATCACAGTATTCCAAAATGGAGCAAGCAAATGCAGTTTGGGTGATTGCTTTTTCCAAAGGGCTGCTGGTAATGTTTCTGTTCCTGTATAACTTCTGACTCCTCCAGACCCATGTCGGTTTCTTTATCCTGTCCTATTATAACTCCTTTTACTCTCCATGATCATTCCTTTGGCATCTAATATCTCCTACCCTCCAATCCTATCACAGTTCCGAAGAAGTGTTATTGGACTTGAAATGTTAACTTTGTTTCTTTCTCGACAGATACACAGATTCTTGGAAACTTGCTGAATTTCTGCAGCACATTGTTTTAATATTCCATCCGACACCTTTTACCCCTCCTGCTACCCTTCCTCCCATTCATCTATCCTTGGCTTGTACATGCTTAAAAGCTGTTACGTTTCTGTCCTTTGGCAAGTTTGATGAATACTTACTTTTTCTCTTGTCACAGATTCAGTTACCAGAGTACTGAATTTGTTCAACATCTTCTGTTTTTATTCCTTATTTCATATTTTCTTTGTTTTTGACTTCAGGCCATCAGGAGATCACAAGAAGTCTGCGAGCATGGAAGAAAAGGATGTTGCAGTTTTCAGCAATGAGAACAGAAGCAGTAAAGACAAGGAATCTACTGACAGGAGGCCCATCTCCAGTAGAGAGAAAGGCCGGGATGAACTTAAAGCCAGCAGCAGAAGGGAAACCATAAAGGCAGCTGAGGAGAAAAAGAAGAGGCAAGACGATGAAAAACGCAAAAAGGAGGATGAAAAACGAAAGAAAAAGGAAGAGGAGAAGTTAAAAGCAGAGGAAGAACAAAGGAAGAAGGAAGAGGAAGAAAAGAAGAAACTAGAGGAGGAAGAAAGGAAGAAACAGGAGGAGGAGGAAAAAAGGCAGAGAGAAGAAGCAGCAACCAGGCAGAGGCAAGATTTTAGTTTCAAAGATTTTAAAGATAATGTTAGAATTAATATGAACTCTGAACCAACTTTTTCTTGAATATGTAATTACTCTTCCTGCTTTTAACGTTTTTATTGTATTAACCAGATTTTCTGATCCTGTGTAGTTTTGCCTTATACTGAAACTTGGAGGGACAACTCTTGGGTGCAGAGTTTAAGATTCAGATATAACCAGAATGTGCAATATTATCAGGACAAGCCTACTTACTCACTACTGTGGTTACCCCTTGAAAGTTGTGGTGTGTGCCATGGGGGCATTGATCCGTGTCATGTCACAAAAAGGTCACGGTTGTAAAGACTGGCTCTTCATTGCAGTAATGAGTGACATGTGCAATTGAAGAAGCTGTTTTGCAGAGGTGATGTTCTTTGTTCTTAGAGTACCATGCAGGTGCAGACCCTTTGGCCCACCAAGCCTGTACCAACATATGACACCTTTCTGAACCAAAAACCTTTTGCCCCTACCCAGTCCACATATCTCTATTCCCTACCTGTTCATGTATCTATTAAGATGCCTCTTAAGCGGTGCTGTTGTGTTTGCCTGTAGCACCTCCTCTGGCAGCGCATTCCAGATGCTTACTGCCCTCTGTATAATAACAAAACCTGATTCTCTCACCTCCTTTAAACTTACTGAAAGAACTGTGGATGATGTAAATCAGAAACAAAAACAGAAGTTGCTGGAAAAGCTCAGCAAGTCTGGCAGCGTCTCTGACGTGTGTTTTGGATGCGGTGACGTTCTGAAGAAGGGTCACTGGACCTGAAACGTCAACTCTGATTTCTCTTCACAGATGCTGCCAAACCTGCTGATCCTTTCCAGCAACTTCTGTTTTTGTTCCTTTAAACTTACCCCCATTAATATTAAACTCACCCCCATTAATATTAAACTCATGCCCCATCCATTCTATCCATGTCAAACCAATTCTGTAAACTTCTATCAAGTCGCCCCTCATTCTTTAATGATCAAGTAAAACAAAACAAGTTTGTCCAACCTCCTAGACCCGAAACGTCAGCTTTCCTGCTCCTCTGACGCTGCTTGGCCTGCTGTGTTCATCCAGCTCTACACCTTGTTGTCCTCTACGACCAAACCAGTTCTGTATTCATTTTCCCATCTTAATTGATCCCTAAAACAGTGGAATGGTGCATTTCATTGTCTTTGAGTTGGTGAATCAAATGGACTAGAGAACCACCTTTTTGCATCATAATCTTGTGAACCTTTTTATTTGTTCATATCTGTATATGTGAAGTGTGTGATCAGGGCCAATATCACGATATAATATTCCAGCTTTGGTTAAAGAAATGCTGTGAGCATTAAGGCAATAGTATGGTTGCAGCATTCGAATCAATAGAATTTCGAATTGCTGGAACTTGGTCTGAATCTTGCTATTCATTTCTTTATTGTGTAGAGAGATGGAAGAAGCATATCAGTTGCATCAAGAGGCCTGGGAGCGTCATCAAACAAGATTAGAACTCCGTAGTAAGAATCAGATAGCGCATGAGAACCGTCCAGAGGAGAGTTTCTTTACCAGGCTGGACTCAAGCCTGAAGAAAAATACAGCATTTGTCAAGAAGCTCAGAACTATTACTGAGCAGCAAAGAGACTCCCTTTCCAGCGATTTCAACATGCTTAACTTGAGCAAGTATATTGCGGAAGCTGTTGCGTCCATTGTAGAAGCCAAACTGAAATTATCTGATGTGAATTGTGCTGTTCACCTTTGCTGCCTGTTTCACTTGCGTTATGCTGACTTTTCACCATTGCTTCTACAAGGCTGGAGAAAGCACTTTGAAGCCAGGAAGGAAGAAAAAACTCCAAACATTAGCAAACTGAGGACTGACATGCGCTTCATTGCAGAACTGACGATTTGTGGAATCTTCACTGACAAAGAAGGCCTGTCACTCATCTATGAGCAGCTGAAGAATATCATTTGTGCTGATCGTGATACTCACACTCATGTCTCTGTGATTATCAGCTTTTGCCGGCATTGTGGAGATGATGTGGCTGGTCTGGTGACCAGAAAGATGAAGTTTGCCTCCGAGAAACACAACCTCAGCTTCCCTCCCAGTGAGATCATCAGTTCTGAAAAGCAGCAGCCCTTCATGAACCTGTTGAGGGAGTACTTTACCTCTCTGACCAAACATCTTAAAAAAGATCACCGTGAATTACAGAATCTGGAGAGGCAGAACAGGTGATTTAATTTTTTTGTTTTCAGAAGTTTTAGTGTTATTAATAGATTTTTGCTATGCCGTGGAAACTCATTAATGGAGGTAGTATATTGATTTCGATGCATTGTCCATAAATGTGAATTAACAAGTCTTGCAAAGCAGTGACAAACGGAGGAAACAAAGCTAATTTTTAGTTTCAACATGTTGTCATTCCCCTTTACCTGGTAATAGCAATTTTCTTAAAAATGACAGGAATTCAAAAATATTAACTTGATCATTTTTTTCCATTTCTGAAGTAATGATTAGTGCTTAAGCAACATTATTTACAATGACAACAAAAGTCACTGGGCACGTGCTTTTGGCATAAGGATTGATACAGGCTGTTGTTGGATTGTAACAGTCTGTATGCTCACCAGAATGATCAAACATGCTAACAATAACTATCAATCTGTCATGTTACCAGATTTACTAGCTGATGTCCATCTCTGTCAATCAGCAGCTCTGGAGCAGCATGTACCTCTTCTTTCTCTAGGTTGCAGTTGTTTGAATCCTTTTTATTTTGTCATGGTCAAGCACATTGAAATAAGACTATCATACAAATTAATAACATATTAGCCTTCTTACAACAGACAACCTGCATTTCATTCCAAAACAAAATACTACAGACACTGGAAATCTGAAATAGAAAAGAAAAATGCTGAGTATTTCTGTTCTCATCTATTTTAATTTCAGCCTCCCTTCCATTTTGGCCTAGTTGATCAATATTTGCATTAATTTGGGTTTTTGTCAAAAAAATGTAGTTTGATCTCTTTGTAGTATTTTAGCATCAAATTCAACGAGGCATTTTTGTATGCTGATGACACAGAAAAAAAATTCGAGCTGGATTACAAATATCCAAAATTGGAGTAAATGCAGGCCATGTGGACCCTTGAGCCTACTCTGAAATTCAATCAGATCATAGCTTATCTCTGGTTTTATTTTTACATTCCCATCAATGACACTGTAGTAGTGACCTCGCAACAGACGCTGGTACAGTTAATTTAGTTAAATCTGGTTAATTGTGATTTGGTATCAGGACTTAATCAGTGGTTCACAAGTACTCTTCAAGGAATTAATTTCTTAATTTTAACCTATTTTTCTAATTAACCTGTTCAGAGATGTTCTTACACACCTCTGGAGCAGGCAGGACTTGAACCCAGGGCCCTTGGTCCAGGGATGGAGACACTACCGCTGCGCCACAAGAGGACCTTCAAGCACTTAGTCTCAGTACCCTCTGAAACCACTTAGAACAGAATCATGAGAGAAAAGTTAGACCTGTTGGCATTTGGTGTAAACTGCTGTGATCCCATTTCCTCTCTTTCTCCCTTTAACCATACGTTTTGAAGTATTAATGCAATTCCTTTATTAACAATGTTCTCATCTTAGCCTTGGTAACCATTTGTGATAAATACTTCATATTGTTTCCGTATAGAGTTATTACAATCTTTTTCTACCATGCCCTTTTTAAACTTGAATTCTCAGTTCTTTTAATGCAGATTGGCCTTAGTTGAAACAATATTTCACAGGAATTATGGCTTGGTGTTTACAATCAGTAGCAAATAATGGGTGCTTGCTGCTGATTCACAGTTAGGTCTGCTGATAAATTGTGATCTTTGGGAATTTCAGCTCCGTGTCTGTGCAGTGTTACAGTTACTAATTGCAGAATTCATGACTGGGGTTTTCCAGTATTGAGCCATACTGATCTTATCAGTCCAAACAGCTGGTCATGTGAAAAGATTTTCACAAACATACAAACACGAAACAAAGTTATAGTAAAATCACTTCCCACAAGGGGCAGCACAGCGGTTAGCACTGGTGCCTCAGAACACCAAGGACCCAGGTTCGATTCCAGCTGCAGGTGATTGTCTGTGTGGACTTTGCAGGTTCTCCCTATGTCTGTGCAGGTTTTCATCAGGTGCTGCAGTTTCCTCCCGCAGTCCAAAGATGTCTACGTTAGGCCATGCTAAATTGCCCATAGTGATCAGGGATGTGTTAGCCATGGGAAATTAAGGATTACAGGAAATGGGTCTGGGTCTGGATAGGATGCCCTTCTGAGGGTCGTTGTGACTTGATTGGCCTAGCACCCTACTTCGACACAGTAGGGATTCCATGGAAATAGATCATGAATGTGGGGTATAGGTAGTAGTTAAACATTTTTTTAAAAATAAAGTATGTTGTGTTTTTTTTCCTCTAAATCTGTTAATCATTTAACAGCATTCTACAAAAATAAAATGCTTAGTTTCGGGGACAGTTCTATTTATCAAATCTTGTTAATTACATTGTGTTTGAAATCTTACACACATGACTAAACATTTAATATTTTGATATTTTTTGAATAATAATGTGAAGATAGGGAACCCAAAAATACTCAGCCTGTTTTCTCTGATTCCTTCCATACAGTTATCAGATATTACATATGCTAAATTCGAAACTGGTCTACCTCATCCAGTTTGGCTGTCTAGTTATTGTTCTTGAAAGCCTCTTTTTCTTTGGGGTCTCTGGATTTGACTGGGAACGCTTAAAGTAGATGTATTTGATGCCTCATTGTGCCGTTACTTTGCACTATCCTCAATCATGACAGATATTCTCTGCCCAGAAAGAAATTTAGCTTTAGTTAATTTTCTTACAAGAAGTGCTGGAGGACTCGGCAGGCCTGGCAGCATCTGCTGAGAAATAAGCAGAGTTGACTTTTCAAGTCTGGTGACCATTCAGCAGAACTGTTCTGAGCAGGGTTACTGGACTTGAAAAGTCAGCTCTGCTCATCTCTCGACAGGTGCAGCCAGACTTGCTCAGTTTCTCCAGCACTTATTTTTTGTTTCAGATTTCCAGCATTCACAGTTCAAATATGATATTTTTATTGCTAAACTCACCATAGTAAAGGTTTAAATGAGACCAAGCTTTGATTTTTACTTGATGAATTTGTATCTATCCCAGTCAGGAAATAACTTTGTAATCTATATTAGATCTACTTTAGATCCTCTAAAACCTGTTCAATTTAAAATGATTGAGTGAAACCTGGCTTTTTTATCAGCAAGATCTATATCTCTCATGGGTACTTGCAGTGTTCTTTATATCCATTAGTTTACAGCATTTATTATGTTCTGCCATTAGGAACTTGGCTTTTTAATAGAGTCATAGGGTCTGTTTTCATGCTATATAACCCTTCAGTCCAATTGTCCATGTTGACCAGAAGTCCTAAATAAATCAGGTTCCATTTGCCAATATTTGGCCCATATCCTTCCAAACCTTTCCTATTCATGTATCCATCCAGATTCCTTTAAATGTTGTAATTATACCAGCCTCCACCACTTCCACTGGCAGCTCATTCCATTCACGCACCGCCCTCTTGCATGATAAAGTTACCCCTTAGGTCCCTTTTCAATTTTTTTTCCTGTCTCACTTTGAACCTATGCATTCTAGTTTTGGACTCCACTAGCCTGGGCAAAAGACCTTACCAATTCACCTTATCGACGCCCGTCATGATTTTATAAACTTCTATAAGGTCACCCCTCAGCTTCCGATGCTCCAGGGAAAGTAGCCCCAGCCTATTCAGCCTCTCCCTGTAGCTCACACCCTCCAACCCTGGCAACATCCTTGTAAATCTTTTCTGAACCCTTTTATGTTTCACAACACCATTCCTATAGCAAGGAGACCAGAATTGAATGCAGTGTTTCAAAAGTGGCCTAACCAATGTCCTGTACAACCGCAACATGACCTCCCAACTCCTATAGTCAATGCACTGACCAATAAAGGCGAGCATACCAAACACCTTCCTCGCTAAGATAACAAGGTGTGGAGCTGGATGAACACAGCAGGCCAAGCAGCATCGTAGGAGCAGGAAAGCTTTCCTGCTCCTATGA
>JAHRHZ010000046.1:5382411-5435514 GCA_024137785.1 Ginglymostoma cirratum
TCATAGGAGCAGGAAAGCTTTCCTGCTCCTACGATGCTGCTTGGCCTGCTGTGTTCATCCAGCTCCACACCTTGTTATCTCGGATTTTCCAGCATCTGTAGTACCTATTATCTCTGATACCTTCCTCAATAACCTGTCTATCTGTGACTCTTCTTTCAACAGACTACGGACCTGCATTCCAAGGTCTCTGCTCAGCAGCACTCCCCAGGACCTTTACCATTAAGTGTACAAGTCCTGCCCTGATTTGCCTTTCCAAAATGCAGCACCTCATATTTATCTAAATTAAATTCCACCCACCAATCCTCGCCTCATTTGCCCATCTGACCAAGATCCCATTGTACTCCAAGATAACCACCTTCATTGTCCACTGCGCCACTAATTTTGGTGTCATCTGCAAACTTACTAACCATACCTCCTATGTTCACATTTCAAATCATTTATATAAATGACAAAAACCAGTGGACTAATGGCCGATTAAAATGAATTTTCTGTGAAATATGTACGTACAAATTTGATTTTGAAAGTTCATAATTGATCAACTGGCTTGGAGATAGAAGATTGTGTTCCTTG
This sequence comes from Ginglymostoma cirratum, assembly GCA_024137785.1. Classification (NCBI taxonomy): domain Eukaryota; kingdom Metazoa; phylum Chordata; class Chondrichthyes; order Orectolobiformes; family Ginglymostomatidae; genus Ginglymostoma; species Ginglymostoma cirratum. The sequence goes on from JAHRHZ010000046.1 coordinate 5,382,982, forward strand.
CACAATTAACAAAGCAGTAGATTTGAGCCATACTCCCTTTTAACTTCTGTATTTGCTGCTTTTTCTGCTAGGCGAATTTTGCATTCTAAAGGAGAACTGAGTGAAGATCGGCATAAGCAGTATGAAGAATTTGCTACCTCCTACCAGAAGCTCTTAGCAAACACACAGAGCCTGGCTGATTTGTTGGATGAGAACATGCCTGAACTTCCCCAGGATAAAACTGCACAGGAAGGTAAAGTAATCATCTTGTGTTTTTTTTAATCCACTTGTGGGATGTAGATATTGGTGGCTGGCCAGCATTTCTAATGTCTATCCCTAGTTGCCCTTGAGAAGATAGTGGTGAGCTACCTTCCTGAACTGCTACAGTCCATGTGCTGTAGGTTGACCCACAATGCACTTAGGGAGGGAATTCCAGGATTTTGACCAAACGAGAAGGTTTGGTGTAAATTCTGACTTTTGCATAATATAATTCTTTTATCTAAAATTCCAGGAGGAGAGTCTCAACCTGGAAACAAGGCTCTAGTAACAAGGCCGGGAGCAGGATCTAGGGAGTTCGCCATGCTATCATCTTGGGACAGCCGTTATTCTGGAGGGCTTCCACTTCTATTGGATCTGCTGGTTCCGGTAGCCCATCCAAAGGAGTCGGTGCATTGGTTCCCAAAACTCTGTGGAATTGGCAAGCCTGTGGATGAGAGAACAGTGGAGCTTGAGTCTCTTTGGGGTTCAGCATTGGCATTGGGATGGTAGTGTGAGTGAATAAAGAATGGGACCCTTGAGACTGTCTGGGTTTTAGTGGAAGAGGATAAAGTAAGAACGCAACCATGTATCCCAGAATGCAATGGGAAGTAGTGGAAGAAATTGCGGGGCCCCTCGCAGAAATACTTGCATCCTCTATAGCCACGGGTGAAATGCCTGTTGACTGGAGGGTGACTAATGATGTGCCTTTGTTTAAGAAGGGTTTTCAGGAGAAACTGGGGTACTACAGACCTGTCGGTCTGACTTCAGTTGTAAGGACCTTCACTGAATCGGTCACCGTAGAACTTGGCTGAAACTTAATGAGTATATAAAACAATAACACTTTTCCAAACTGTTTGAAAAATGCAGGTTTTCATATTGATATGATGTATAATACACAAATAATTATATTCTGGATGTCGCTATGCTGTCTTATTGCTATTTTCTTTTCATTGGTATCAAAGTTGTTAATTTTCAGGAGCTTATTAATATATTCAGCATGAGTGTTGCTATCAAGGACAGCGTTTGTGGCCTATCTCTGTCTGACCTTGAGAAGGTAGTGATTTATTAAAATGAATGTCTCATCTGAAAATAGTTCACAAAGCATTGCCATGATCCTTTCCCTTGCTTTGCTTCACGTGAATACTTCGCATGAAGTCTGTTCATGCACTGTTCTGGGTCCTCTTTTGTTTGTCATTTATAGAAATGATCTGGATAAGAACACAGAAGGTATGGTTAGTAAGTTTGTGGGCAACACCAAAATGGATAATGAAGAAGGTTTTCTAAGGTTACAGAGAGATCTTGATCAAATGGGTCAATGGTCTGAAAAATGGCAGATCGAGTTCAAGTTGGATAAATTGCGTTTTGGTGCAACAAACAGGGTAGGACTTGTACAATTAATGGTAGAGCCTTGGGTAGTCATGTGGAACAGAGGGACCTAGGGGTTCAGGTTCACAATCCTTTGAAATTTGTGGCACATCTCGATAGGGTGGTTAAAAAGGCATTTAGCATGCTTGCATTTATTGTTCAGTCCTTTGAGTATAGGAGTCAGGAAGTCATGCTGAGGTTGTACAAGGCGTGGGTGAGGCCTCTTCTGGAGTACTGTATGCAGTTTTGGTTGCCCAGTTATAGGAAGGATATTGTTAAGTTGGAGAGGGATCAGAAGAGATTCACCTGGATGTTGCCGGGTATGGAAGGTTTGAGTTATAGAGAGAGGCTGGGACTTTTTACACTGGAGTGTAGGAATCGAGAGCTAATGTTCTAGAAGTTTATAAAATCACGAGGGGTTTAGATAGGTTTAATGGTAGGTGTCTTTTCCCTAGAATGGGGGTTTTCAAGACTAGGGGACATATTTTTAAGGTGAGAGGAGAGAGATTTAAAGACGACCATGAGGGGAAATTTTTTATATAGAAGTTGGTTCGCGTGTGGAATGAACTTTGTGAGGAGGTGGTGGATGTTGGCATGGTTGCAACGTTTAAAAGACACTTGGATATGTACGTGAATAGGAAAGGTTTGGAGGGATATGGGCCGGGAACAGGCAGGTGGAACTAGTTCTGTTTGGGATTACGTTCGGCATGGACTCGTTGGGCCAAAGGGTCTGTTCCCGTGCTGTATGACTCTTGCCGGTTCTTTGTTTTCTTCCAAAATTCACGTGCTTTTGTATTTGGATAAGAGAAAAAATTGCAGGTCTTTTCCTTGGAAAACATTTGTGTTAAAGTGTGTCGATTATACTATTAATTAGCTTAATCCAAGGTGTGTATTTAACAGTGAAGAATGTGAATATTTAGATCTAGTACAAAAATTTTTCGTTAGCTTCATGAATGTATTTACTAAATTTGCATGAGTAGCCACTAGGTATTACTCAAAGATAGCTGTTCCATGTCACCCAACAAGATTCTGTAATTTTGTTTAACAGAACACGGCACTGGCATAGACATTTTCACACCAGGGAAGCCCGGTGAATATGACCTTGATGGAGGAATCTGGGAGGATGAAGATGCACGCAACTTCTATGAAAACCTAATTGACCTGAAAGCATTTGTACCTGCTATATTGTTCAAAGATAACGAGAAGAACTCGCAGAACAAAGATTCAAGCAAAGAAGATTCGAAAGGTAATGGTGTGGGAGCAAATTACTGCAGATGTTGGAATCTGTACTGAAAACAACAAATGTTGGAGATCACAGCGAGTCAGGACAGCATCCATGGAGACAGAGCAAGCTAACGTTTTGAAGCTAGATGACTTTTCATCAGAGCTGAATCTTACTTATGCTTTGAAGTGCCAACTAGACTTGGAACGTTAGCTTGCTGTCTCTCCATGGATGCTGTCTGACTCGCTGTGATCTCCAACATTTGCTTTCGAAAGGTTTAGGTGTTCAATGGAAAATCCGCGACGATGTATAGCATTTGAATTGAATTGGATAGAGGTAGCAGTATCTTTGTTTGAAGCCTCAAGTTTTATTCCTTAGTCTGAGAATTTGGTTTACATTTGCATTTCAGAAATTGGGAAAGTAAAATGTATTTTTGGAAATTTTGGCAACTTTGACAGAAGTACATGCGTTGGCAGCTTGCAATGATTCACAATTCATGCGGTGACCTCTCCAAGTTCTTAACTGGCTTTTATATTCTTAAACTGCATCATTCAGTGAAATGCACGCGCTATCATTCAATTGTAATGATCTCTGTAGGCTAGAAGTAAGCTAAAGCCGCAGGAGGCTTCCACTCTGCATGGGCTTGGTGGAGCAGTAGTTGAAAAGTTAAAATGTGATGTATGGAAGGAAAGTTATGGTGTTGTATTCTGTCTTGAAGACAAAGTGCTGGTCCAATTATAAGCTGCCAGCCTTTTTGCATAATTGCAAAAAAAAGTGATGTTTATGATTGAGTTTTATATGATCTAAAATTTCTGGTGAAAACATGTAGAAATAAATGAAACAATTAACCTTTGTAAATAAATGTCACAAGATGAAGTAATTTATTTAGTGCACTCACAGTAGTTTAATACATACAGTTTAGAGATTGAATCATCTTTTTATATTCCTAGGGAGGAACGTGAAGGTTTGGGAACTAACCTTGTGGACTTAATGGCCGCTTGCAAGTTTCACACCTGGTACATGTAAATTCACAGCCCATTTTAACTTAGAAGGCCCACTTAGTTTTTCAGTATTGTATTCTATCCTGAGCAGTGTAAGGCCACATCTCAACCTCAAACCCCTGTGTCCACGCCCACGCACCTGACTTTAGCTCTCAACCCATGCCAGTTCTATGCCCTGTGTATCCTTTATGACCCCTGGAATCCTGTATGCACCCTCTTCTGTCCATGTATCCATGGCCACTCACCGAATTTAGACGGTTCCCTAGAAAATATATACAGCCTTTGGGGTTGGGGGGAATCCCCATAATGCCTAATAAAGCCTTCATTTCATTGATTCTGACAGAAATAAATGTGCTGTGGCATTTGAAAAAAATGACTGGATTCCACATCAGCAAAATAAATTTCTTAATAGAATCCATACAGCATGGAATCAGGCCATCAAGCCCACACTGACCCTCCAAAAAACATCCCACCTCGACCCACTCCCTCACCCTATTCCTGCAACCCTGCATTTCCCATTGCTAATCCCTATCCCTGGACACTCTGGGCAATGAATGAGACTTTTTGCTGAAACCAATTAGCATTTGAAACTCGTCAAGCATTGATGGATGTTTCCAGTCCTTCAAACAATAAACTACTCCCTCGGAAGAAAAGAATATGTGTTTATTTGAGTTTACAAGCAGACGGCCTGTCAATCAATGTAGGGAGGGAGATGGTGAGAATTTTTCTTGTGTCGAAGCTATCCGTTTTTTTTATTCAGCCAGAGCCATTTAAATCACAGAAAAAAATGATAGCCAGGCGGACAGGATATTTTTGATACATTTTTCACTTCATTATGGTGCTTTGTCCCCTTAGAGCGCTGGTGAACAAACACACAGGCTGGTAATTCATGAATCAATGTAACCTTTAAAGTACAAATGCTAATGATTAGTCACTAATGTAATTCATATGTGTGCAATGTACATACTGCAGCTCGTCACCTGATTGTGAAACCTGAAAGTAGAAATTTATTCATTTACCTTTCGGAATGTCCCTTCTCAAACCTGGTGAGGTTTTAATGTGTTTCTAAAACCAAACAGTGCCAGACAAAAATGGTGTGCAGAAGAAAATCTTCATTTTCACTTCCATAAAAGGGGACTACAAAATTAATTGTTTGAAGTGTATGTTTTGCACGCTAGCTACTCTCAGGCCTCCATAGGGCCCAATTGTGGTGCAGTGACAGGAATATCAGATTTCCTGCAAAATGAATTTGTGTGGCCATTCCTGCACTAAAATGTGCCTTCAGACACTGACAACCTCAGAAGCAGCAACATTACCTCTGCACACCTTAAGCTGCAGAGAATTTTGTTAGTGCTGTTTGAAGCATCTTCATTGTTCTTTTCTTTAAGTGGTTAAGACCTAATCTCTGCTGACAGTAATTTGGAGAAATAGTTCCTGAGAAATCAAGAGCGCTGCAATCAGTGTTGTCTCGATAAGAGTAATTTTGCTCTACTATTGGTGTTGCAGAGTCAAATTACACATTGAAGATTTCTTAAGATAAGTTCCCAAAAGTTCTGGCATATCTTTGACTCTAATGTTTTCTCCCCACTTAGGCTAAGGTTATCTATGTTAATGAAATTTGTGATAGCTCAGTAATTCTCATAAGAGTCGCCTCATTATCGAGCACAGTTGAATTGATTGTTTTTGTAAGTAAAGGTTGCCTGAAGTCAATGTTTTGTCTTGAGGTTAGAGACCTGGCTGGCAGGTGATTTGAGTGGGATTTAATCTTCTAGGTCAGGAAGTACAAACCTTGATTTCTGGATAAATCTGAATTTGCTATTGTCGTGAGGGACATTGCAGATGGCACCCGTGTTCCAAGATTGGACAGAGGGAAAAGCAATCGGATTTACTTACATCTGACTATTATTTAGTACTGCCTCAGTTTTGTGCAGGTAGTCTGAACATATTTGTTGGGTTGGCTCACCTGCAACATCCTGCAGTTAAATAATCTGTTAATTAATGAAGGACAAATAAGGTTATAAAAGATTGTTGATAGCTCTGCAGCTGTGCCCGAATTGACTTGCTGCCTTCAGGAAGAAGGTGAAAAAGATGATATAGACTGGAATATCCAGGCTATGACAAGTTGAGGAAGGTGAAATGGAAAGTGTGAGATCTGTTTGTTCCTACCTTGCTGTCTTAGATCGTCAAATGAAGCACGAATGGTTAATTAGATATGCAAAGAGCGATCTGTGCTCAGTTGGGAGTCTAGGCTGAACTGTCATGCAGCATAGGTGTTATGTTTTGAGCAGGCAATCCATTGGACACTGTTCCAAATGTCAAGGCTTGCTGCCATCTGGATCTGCCTTTTATTAATTAGGGCTCAAAGAAGTCAAAAACTAAAAACAGAAAGCAGTTTTCAGCTATAAAACACAGCCCTGCATTGCAATGGGAAATCGCTTTTGAAAAGCCAGAATTTTTAACAGTTAAAGCAACATGGAGGAATATCTAGACATACATGTCACTGTTTGAGTTTCTTCACCACTTTGTACTGTGAGTAATCATTTCTAAAAAAGTGGGCTGTTTTGAATGTCCAGTTTTCAGGTTATATTACCACGTATGGTTCATACGAGAAGCGTGCAAAATCCAGCGCAGATCTTAATTTTTTTTTTGCAATTCATCTGTTTGTAACAGATTCCAAAGATGGAAGAGAGTCCAAGGATGGGAAAGATTCCAAAGATTTGGTTGCAACAGAAGAATTGGAACTGGAACTAGAGAATCTGGACATTAATGATGAAATGTTAGACGAAGAAGGAACAGAAGAAACAGAAGACCTCAGTCAAAAACTCCTCGAGGAACACGGTAATACTGCATTTTTAACTACTGGAGCTACATTGTGCAGTTTGATACCTTCACTGTCTGGCTGAGCTGCAACCATCCTCCACAATCTACTAGACCACCTGTTGCACTTTTATATTTTCTTCTTATATTTAGAAATTGGGAAAATATTATTGCCCTAAAAAAAACTATCTCTTGTTGGCCGTATTGATGACGTACGATTGTTAAACATTAGTTGTTTATCTACTGGTAATCTTCAAGGCGATTCTGTTTGATAATCTAAATGTTCTTGTTCTGAAACTCATCTGATGGAGAGCTGAATAACCTGGACTTCACTTGCTTCCCCAAAGAAAACCTGAATGTCAATTGGGCAGAATGTATTTTCAGTTTTATGGGAGAAAAAATTGGTCTGGGTTTGGAATTCTGAGATCATGAGTCACTGTGGATTACTAAAATCAGAGCATCATCTAGAAACTTTGGAGGAGATGATGACTGGGTGTTTCTTTTTTGTTTTTGAAAACTACTTCTGTTTCAATGTGCTCTAGCTCCCAGCTATTGTTGAATTTTAAATTGCCAACGGGAGCTAAGAGACTGCACTGAAACTACTGCGGCTGGATTTTTGAACAGCGGGAATTGCAAAAAATGGATGAATTGGGTGATGTCCCTAGTTGCCTTTTGCCTTTGTGGTTTGGTGCAAAATGACACAGTATTTGCCATCAACTATGTAGATCAAAATAAAGTGATAACCTCAAAATTTAGTAAAATTTGACAACCTTTCAACAATGACATCATATTATCAAGTAAAGACCCATGCATTTGGTTATGGTACAGTTCCGTAAGATGACGCGGAGATTTTATGTTAAATTGTTTTCTTTAATGTATTTCAAAGTGTCTTATTCTAGTTTTTCCTCTGGGGTAGTGTTTTAGAATATTAGCATATACGGGAAGCAGCTTTTCACTATTCTTAATCTATAGTTACATATCGCCATTTACTTTATTTCATGGAATGTGGGTGTCACTGGCAAGGCCGGTATTTGTTGTCCAGTCTATTTACCCTTAGTTTTGCTATCTTGGTAATAGGGTAACATACCTGTGCACGATATTTCAAAGATTTAGAGTACCTCTTCAAAAGAAAATGGTGAATAAAATATTTGTAACCAAAACACAATTCCAAAAGCAAATTTTCATCTGTTCAGGAATGGCAGTACAAGAAGAACAAGTGCAGTCAGCGTAGGAAATCCAACCATGACCAGTCTGTAATTGTAGAGTGTTCATCAGAGTCATTTGATGCCTAGGAAATACTGACGCAGCACAGTAGTGACAAATCCATAATGTTAGATTAGTGGGCAGCTAGTTGAAGTTTCTCAATGCTCAGAATGGTGTTGGACCTGCACACCAAACGTCAGTAGATTATAGTAAGTATAAATGCTTTTGCAGGAACATACTATATACTTGGATGTCACATATGTTGACAAAACTGGTTCATAGTTGTTTCCAGCCTGCACTGAGTTGTCATTAAGCACTCCGAACTGGATGCCAGTCTTAAAATTGGTTGCAATTCTTAACTGTAGCTCCTTGCCCAGTGTTGGTGAACAGTAACTCTGGCAATCAACATTGGACATGGATAAGACCCTAAGATGTAGGAGCAGAAATAGGCCATTTGGCCCATCGAGTTTTCTCCACTGTTCAACAAAATAAAGTCTGAACTGATAATGCTCACCCCACTTTGGGGCAGTGTGGTGGTTCAGTGGTTAGCACTGCTGCATTGCAATGCCAGGGTCCCAGGTTTGATTTGTATCTCGGGCAACTGTGTGGACTTTGCACATTCTCCCGGTGTGTACATGGGTTTCCTTCAGATGCTCTGGACTCCTCCTACGGTTCAAAGGTGTGCAGGTTAGGTGGATTGGCCATGCTAAATTGATGGTAAACTTGCTTGCCCAAAGTTTTGCTGGCATGGTTAACCAAGGAGATGGATTTCCCCATGTATCAAGATGCTCAGCCGGTGAAAAGAATAGTTTTCTGGTTACAGAATAGTGTTGTCAGATTCTCCATAATGTTAGTCTGACTGGCCGTGGCTTGATGTTTTTGACTGTAGGGTTGTGCAGGCTATTGGATTGGCCATGGCAAATGCAGTGTTACTGGTAGGGTTGGTCGGGGTGCGATGCTGTTCAGAGGGATGGGGCAGACTCAATGGCCTCTATCTGAATTATAGGGATTCTAGGATTCACTTTCCTTCCTTTCCTTCATAACCCATGGTTCTCTTGGTAATTAAACATGTTTCTATCTGAACCTTGAATATTCTTAAAGACCCAGCTTCAACATTCCTGTGATAAAGAACTCCACAGATTCACTACGCTGTGAGAGATGAAATGTCTCTTTGTCTCTATCCTAACTGGGTGACCCCTTACTCTGAGATTATGCCTTCTGATCCTAGAATCTCCCACATGGGGACACAACCTCTCAGCGTGTACCCTGTAAAGCCTCTTAAGAATCTTGTATTTCAATAAGGTCTGTTGTTCTTCAAAACTTCAGTAAGTACAAGCCCAACTTACTCAGCATCTCCTCATGAGAAAATCCCTCCATATGAGATCAACCTAGTTAAACTGCTTTGTGTTGTCCATAATGCCACATGTTCACTGATGTTCTGGATGTGGTCTGACTAGTGCCTTGTACAGTTTTTGCAACGTATCTGTATTTCATATTGCCATTTCCTTTTGAAAGCTTTATGATTCCTGCACAAGGACCTGTAATCCCTCTGCTGCAGCTTTCTGCAGTCTCTTTCCATTTAAATAATATTCAGCTCTTCTATTCTTTCTGTCAACGTGCATAACCTCACATTTTCCCCGCATCATGTTCCATCTGCCTAGTTTTTGTCCACTCACTTAACCTGTCTTTATTCCTATTTAGACTATTTATGGCACCATTACCACTTGCTTTCTACTTTTGTGACATGCACAAAGTTGATAATACGTTCACTTACCTCATCCAAAACTTTATTACATTGGTAAATAATTGTGGCTTCATCATTGATTCCTATGGCACTCCATTCATTACAGGTTCTCGCCATCCTGAAAATATTCTCCATATCCTAATTTATTTTCCATTAGTTACCAATCCTCTATCCATACTAACAGTACTACCTCAATACCATGAGCCCTTGCTCTGCTAAGAATATCGTGAAAATAAAAGTGACTTTACCCGTGGCTACCTTTTTGTGGAAATGCTGGTTTTGGGAAGATTGCTATATAGTGATTGTGTTGGTAAAAAGCTAGTCAGCTGCTCTTACAGCTCCACCTGGCAGAACTCACCTTTGTTCGGTTGCTTTCACGGTGTCTGCTGTATTCAAGAGAATAAACGCGATACGTTTGCATACTTACTAGTGGATACTGTTACTCCACATTCTTCTGATGCTACTGTTGATAGTTCTTACAATCTGCTGAGAGCTTGAAATTGAAATTTGTCTGTTGACTGTTCTTGTGGAACAGGCTGAACAAAATTGATGTTTCTTTTGGGTTAAATTACTCTAGAATGGTGCACCTGGATTGAATTCAAGCCATTTCCGTTGTGATGAACTCTACAAATTTCAGGTCGTGGTTCTGTTAATGATTGAAGGTCTTTTACCAGGCTTATGAATTGCACCTGGTGTTGCTGAACTGCTGCTGTGAGCTAGAATTCCTCCCATTTGGTCTTTGGTAACTATGTAATACAGTGTTTTAGTGGGTACTCTGGTCCCGGTCGGATGATGTCTGATGGTAAACTTGCTTGCCCAAAGTTTTGCTGGCATGGTTAACCATGGAGATGGATTTCCCCCTGTATCAAGATGCTGAGCTGGTGAAAAGAATAGTTATTTGGTTACAGAATAGTGTTTTCAGATTCTCCGTAATGTTAGTCTGACTGGCCATGGCTTGATATTTTTGAGCCAACTTGTTCTTGACTGTAGGATGCAGGAAATTTAATTTCTTTTTAAATTCATTCATGGGATGTGGGTGTCACCGGCTGGACCAGCATTTATTGCCCATCCCTAATTGCTGAGAGGGCAGTTAACAGCCAACCATAGGTCTGGAGTCACATGTAGTCCAGACGAGGTAAAGATAGTAGTTTCCTTCCCTAAACGACATTATTGAACCAAATGGGTTTTTCCTGAGAATCGACAATGGTTTCATGGTCATTATTAGACTCTTAATTCCAGATTATTATTGAATTCAAATTCCACTATCTGCCATGGCAGGATTCGAACCCAGGTCTCCACAACATTTCCTGAGGGTCTGGATTGATAGTCTAGGAAGTGCATGCACCTGCTCCTTAGTAAACCTGTTTATGTGCTGACAGGTTTCATCTATCAATTTCTTTTATATTCTTCATCCACTCTCTGCTTTAATTATTCCTTTTTTGTTAAACAGCACAACTTTTGCCCCCTCCCTTCTGCTAATGCTGAACACCAAAGAGTTCCATCAGACTAATTTGCATTGTTAATAATGTGCTACTTGTCATCCATAAAGAAGCATTCACTTTGAATTTTTCTTAAGTCATGTAACTGAGATTGGAGCCTACCAGTTAATATTGAGAATGAAGCCATGTCCTGCTACCCAGTGATTCATCTCCAAATCCTGTGAATCTGTCAAGAACAACTTCTGTTCACTGGTGTAGAGGGTACAATGTGTTGGGAGTAAGTAACAGTAATCTGAGAGTGAAGAATTACTGTGGGTCTGATTGGATATTAAACGCTGAGCTGTCAGTCCCATGTAACATGGAGTTACAAGCTGACTTGTAACATGGATCCCTTAGGTGGCTCAGAGGTGTTACTGTGGAGAACTGGAGCTGTTTGTGCTTTTGTGCCAGTAATGGTGATAGAAAAGGAATATATAACGTTGAAGAAAGTAAAACTACATAATACATTACCCCAAAGCTATGAGTTTCTATCTTGTGCAATAACTGATAAGATGCCACATAAAAGGTTATTGCATAAGAAAGGAACACTTGGTATTGGGGATAATGTATTAACGTGGATTGAGGATTGTTTACCACACAAGACAGTCAGAATTAATGGGTCTTTTTCATGTTGGAAAGATTAAACTAGTGGAGAGTGACAAGGATCAATCCTAAAGTCTCAATTATTTTTATTTGTATTAATGAATTGAATGACACAGCAGAGGGTGTCATATCCAGATTTGCTGATGAGGGCATGATGAGGACAAATGGAATCTGCGAGGGGGTACAGATAGGTTGAGTGAGCAGACAAAGACTTGGCACATCAAGTTTAATCTAGGAAAGTAATGTCATATAGTTTGGTAGAAAGAATCAAAAGCAGACTGTTGTTTAACTGGAGAGAGCTCCCAATAAATGCAGCACAGAGTGATCTGGCTGGTGTTGTATGTGAAACACAAAATGTTAGCATGTAGGTGCAGCGAATAATTAGAAGGAAAATGGAATTTTGGCCTTTATTGCTGGGGATTAGAGTCGGGCAAGTGGTGAGCATTCCATCAGATTCCTGATTTGTGTATTGTAGATGGTGGACAGGCTTTGGAGAGTCAGGAGGTGAGTTACTTGCTGAAGTATTCCCAGCTCCTGACCTGCTCTTGCAGCCACTGTGCTTAAATGGCAAGTCCAGTTGAGTTTCTGGTCAATAGTAACTCCAAGGATGTTGACAGTGGGGGATTCAGTGATGGTAACACCGTTGAATGTCATGGGGCAGTTGTTCAATTTGTTTCTTCTTAGAGATGGACACAGACTGATATTCGTGTGGTGTGAATGTTATTTGGAACTTGTCATTTGGATATTGGCCAGATCTTGCTGCATCTGAACATGAACTGCATGAGTATCAGATTCTCGACTGGTGCTGAACATTGTGCAATCATTGGCAAACATCCCAACTTCTGATGTTATGGTGGAGGAAAGGTTATTCTTGAAGTAGCTGAAGGTAGTTAGGTCTAGGATACTACCCTGAGGATCTCCTGCAGAGAGATCCTGGAGCTGAGATGATTGACCTCTGACGACAACAACCATCCTACTATGTGCTAGGTATGACTCTGAGTTTGCTCCTGATACCCAGTGGTTTCAGTTTTACGGTGTCTTCTTGACGGTACGTTTCGTTGAATGCAGCCTTTCTGTCAGGGGCTATCACTGTCAACTCTGGAGTTCAGCTCTTTTGTCAGTGTTTGAACTAAGGCTATGATGAGATCAGGAGTTGAGTGGCCCTGGAGGAACCCAAACTGCGCGTCACTGAACAAGTGCTGCCTGTAGCATTGTTGATGACGCTTTACTAATAATTGAGAGTAAACTGATGTGGCAGTAATTGGCCAGGTTGGATTTGTCTTGCTTTTTGTGTGCAGGACATACCTGGGAACTTCTCCACATTGCTGGTAGATGCCAGTGTTGTAACTGTATCTGAAGAGCCTGGAGTACTGTGTACAGTTTTGGTTCCTGTATTTAAAGAACGGCTACATTGTTATTGGAAGTAGTTCAAGAGATTCACTAACAAACACAAATGAATGCCGGAGAAACTCAGCAGGTCTGATAGAATCATTGGCCAGAGAACCGCTGAACGTTTCGAGTCCAGTCTGACACTTTTTTGCACTGCTGTGATTCCTGGGATGAAAGGGTCAATTTATCAATTATATTTTAGGCCTTTACTCGCTAGAGTTTAGAAGAAAGAAGGTTGATCTTATTGAAGTGTTTTTATTGAGCTGTGTGAGCAAAGATTGTTACATAGAGGGTGGTAGGAGCCTGGAATGCACCGCTAGAGGAAGCGGTAGAGCAGGGACGGTTGCAACATTTAAGAGGCGCTTAGACAGATATGTGAACAGGCAGGGAATAGAGGGATTCGATTCTTTTGCAGGCAGATGGGATTAGTTTAGAATGGCATCACTGTCAGCACAAACAGTGGGTAGAATGGCCTATGGCTGTCCTGTAGTATTCTATGAAAGAAGACTTTCAGAGGTCTTGACTGTGGATGTTAAGATGTTTGAACTAGCGGACATAGTCACGTAATAAGGAGACACTTGTTTAAAATTGAGATGCAAAGAAATTTCTTCTCTGAGGGTCATGACTGACTGGAATTCCCTGCTTCCCAGAGAGCTCTGGTGACTGGATCACTAAAAGTATTTGGAAAGGAGTTAGATAAATTTTGTGAAATGTTTGTGAGCTGTGTGCTATGAAGAGCTGGCATGAAAGAGGAGTTGAGGCTTGGGGCAAATTGAGACATGATCTCATTGAATGGCGAGGCAGGCTTGAGGGGTTAGAATGCCTGGTTGTGCTCCAATTTCTTATGTTCTTAATGCAAAATATTGCCTTGTGCCTTCACTAAAACGTAGCAGCAAAGTTTGGATACTGCCTGAATAAAATTACTTTATTCCTCCTTCCACTGTTCCCATTTCTGTGTGAGACAATACTTTTCTCCTCTCTGATATTTGGTAATTATATTGCAGAACAAGATGAAGAAGAAGCCAGCACTGGTTCTCATCTGAAACTGATAGTGGATGCTTTCCTGCAGCAGCTGCCTAACTGTGTCAACCGTGACCTGATAGACAAGGTACTTTCAGAATCACGTTTCATATTGAAGCTTTTGCAGAATTTGTACAGTTTCCATTTCTTTGTGTGCATGATTTCACTTATCTGCTGTTAACCATGTAGAATTTGTAGATTTTCCTTTGCAGTGGAAGAATCCAACATTAATCTCTGTCCTGCTACAGTCTTGTTTATCAAGTGTTTATTAAATTTTCTCTTCAAAGATGCTGTAATCCCTGCCTCATGCACACTCTTTATCCATTCCCTTAATGATGATTTTTAATTGACTCCCATAAATTGTTCATATTCTGTTTTAGTGAAATTATATCATCTCGGTCATCTGTAATCCCTATACATAATGTAACAATGGACCTAGCAGATGCATGAATTGCAGTCATTCTTTAATTCAAGCAACTTCAATGATCTGAATTCTTCACTTCCTGTTGGCTAGGTTTCTCAGGATATTTCCCTTGATGCTAAGCACAAGAATTTTCAGTCCCGCCTAAACTCTTTTTAAAAATCCATTTTCCCTTTATTTGTCCAATAGGTCACATCTTCAAAGTTGTCAAATGTTACTCTTAACTAATGCATGAATTTCCAAACACATACTAATTGCATCTTAAGTTATCAAATTTACATGCAACAAATGGTCTCTGTTTATTTTTCTCTCCCTTTTTTTGATGGAGTAACGTCTCATACTTGCTGGTGTGAATTTGCAAGTGCCACTTCCTGCAGTTGATTGGCTTTGCACTGATGATACCGCGGAGTACCTTTGCAGTAAAAGGAAGCTGTACTTGCAAATTCCAGCATTTAAAAACAGTTTCTTGAAAAGGAAATGAAATTAGGGGTATTTAAAATATTAACGTGCTGCTTAATGTTATTTCTGTTCTTAAGCCAGAAATCATTTGATCCTTCTTTGTCCAGGTTTGTGTTGTCTCACCTTTTAAAGTGAGTCTTTTCTGTAGTATGCATGGAGTAGAAATCTGTAAATGGAAATGCAGTTTTTTTAATATTTGGACCCTGTTTTACTGTTGTCTTTATTATCTACATGCGCCACTCTGATCCTTCTGTGCTAGAATTTGCAAAATTTATGCTGTTCATTTGGAATGTTGTTTTTGTAACACACTACTGGCATTTTTTCTGGTCCAGAAAGCAATTTTCTTCAGTTCGCCCCCTGCTCATTGTTACGAAATCACTTCCCCCTGCTTCTTTTTTATGAATCGTTAAGACTTGTGTACCTTTTGCTTTCAGAGTTACCTTAGTGGACAGGAAAAAGATTGGAATCAGGTTCCAAATGCTCCCATTATCTGTTAATGGTTTAAACTTCATTCTTAATTCCGTGTCATAGTAATTAAGTACAGAACAATTGAAAACTTTTATTTTGGAGTAATAAATAACATTGAAAGTGAAATTTCTCTTAATGTCAAAGTGGTAATGCAGTAGTTTATTTTCGAAAATAGGGCACTTTTTTATATTTATTGGGAGCCTGATGATGCAACCCTTCATGGACGCAAGCATTCACAAGTTATTTTGACTGAGACTATCTATTTGATCTTTTGACTAATGACTCAACTAGCTAGCATAAATTCACTCAGGTTTTGCATTCACTTTAAGGAAATTTACATTGAACTTTTTTTAGAAAAGAATTGTTTCAATACAAATGTCCAATTACTTTTTTTAAAAAATACTCAAATGCTTGTTTAAAATCATTAATACTGTTAACTGCAACACAGTTTTTCATATTAGAAGATAAGACCATCCAAATTTGATGACTTTGACAGTTGAACTTACAAAAAAAAAACTCGTGAGTCATCAAATCTATTTATTTGTTTTTAACTCAGGCTGCAATGGACTTCTGCATGAACATGAACACGAAAGCTAATCGAAGGAAGTTGGTCCGAGCTCTGTTCACTGTGCCCAGGCAGAGGTTGGTGTTTGATTGCTGTGGCACCTTTTGATGGATTTAAGTTGGAAGAGATTTTTGTGTTTTCTTGATCTTGGGATGTGGGTGACATTGGCAAGACTACTTGTAATACCCAACTCTGCTGCCTTGAGAAAGTGGGAGTGAATCTTTCTCCATGCCCTACTGTAATTCTGGCGCTCCCACAATGGCATTTGGAAAGAATTTTAGGCTTTTGTCTAGTGCTGTATAAGGAGCAATCATTATACATCATATCTAAGAAGAGAACTTGGATGTAATGCTATTTGCATGGCATTGCTGTTCTTGTCCTTCTAAGTGGTGGATTTTTGTGTCCTTTTCTTTCTTAAAAAAAAAGTACAATGTGGTTTAAATTGTGCTACCTGTTTACAGCCATGGATAGCTTGTGGAGTTTGCTGAAAACAATCAAGGCCCAAACATTGTATGATTTCATGAAGGAGTTGAATATAGCCTTTGAGGCTAAAAGGATCAAAGGCTATGGAGTATAAGTGCTAACAGACTATTAAGTTAGATGAACAACCATGATTATAATGAATTGCATGGCAGGCTCGAAGGCTGAATGGCCTACTTTTGCTATTTGCTGTGCTTGTGAATTAAAGTTACTGAAGGGGTGTTACTTTGGAGGTGCTGCCTTTCGATGACGTATTAAATTAGGGTCTGTGATGGATGTGAAAGACCGTCTGGCACTTTCAAGGAACAGTAGGGGAGTTATCCTTGGTGTCCTACCCAATACGTCTCTATCAACCAACGTTGCTGAAGTAGATGATCTGATCATTTTCATAATACTGCTTGTGGGGCCTTGCTGTGTGTAACTTGGTATTAAAATGATGACTACGCTTCATTGATTGCAAAGTCCTTTGGGTATATTTGAGGTCATTAAACACAATTATATATGCCAGATTTCCATTCTTGTAATAACTGAACAGTGGTATTTATTACTGCAGTTTGTTCCTTCTATGTTATTCATAGATGCAACATTCTTCTCCCAGCAACTTAGAAAGTTGCATCTACAAGACACATTCAGCAATGCACCCAGGGTCATGCAATAATGCCTTCCGTACTTGTACTGTCTCAAAGGACAAGGGCAACAGACACATGGGAACACCACTTCCTGCAATATCCCTTCAAGCCATACACCATCCTGACTTGGAATTACATCGCTGTTCATTCACTGTCACGGTGTCAAAATTATGAAGATCCCTCTCTAATATCACATGATGGTAGCTATTCAAGAAGGCAGCCCACCATCACTTCCTCAAAGGAAATTAGGGATGTGCAATAAATCTTGGTCGAGCCAGTGATGCCTGCATCCTATGAATGAATTTAAGAAATACTCTGACTACAACCTCATTTCAGGTGATGCATTTTGACTTTAGAGAGTCCTCTGGCTGGTGCACTATAAATTATACGCTATAAGTGGGTGAGCTTCCTTTTGGGCCAGCCAATTCTGTGCAATTATAATGAGGCTCAAGTTTTTAAAAAACAGTTTTTGGTAGAAATAGTGATTTTAAAACTAAACCAAACCTACCTGATGTACACTGGCCAGTGATTTCTTTATAGTAACCTTTAAGTCAAGCTTTAGTTTGTTCTAATAAGAAATAGTATATAATAAATTATATGGTCTTGTGTTTATAGTTGCCTTTATGTGCCTTGATATGTATCTGAGAACATTTATTTAATTGCAACCTGCTGCATTTTGCAGTAGAGGGCACAAGAGGCCATCTTTTGCAGTGAACATAATGTATGCTGTCCTTCATCTGAATTTATATATAGTATCATAGAACAGTCTCTTTCTATGCTACAACTATTCAGCGCACTTGTTTTGTAATATGTTTTTCTGGTACTCTGTGTTCAATTCAACATCTTGTTTAGACTTTGCCTTGATTAGAACTCGAGGACCAATGGGCTACCTTACCAAAAATCTGTGGGAATTTGATTAAATACTGTATTTCATATTGTAAGATTTCATTATACTTTTGACGTACCGTATTTGGAGAACAGGAATTCCATCCAGACCTGCAATCCAGCTACTGATACCTGATGTTCTGATATCCAGGTGGTCATAGATTTTTTTTAAAGGAGAAGTGATTGTTACTTTAGTGAGATTGTACCACAGGTTCCTTTATTGTGAGAAAGCCATGCAAGAGAAAATTTATAGATGGATTGTGGAGCTGAATAAGGTTAACACAACTATCCAATTCCTATTAGGACAATGTGGAACAATTAGGAGAAAAGGGACATAAGCACAGTGCTGGAGAAACTCAGCAGATCTAGCAGCATCTGTCGAGAGAAAAGCGAGTGAAAGATCCTATGGCACTATTTATAGGAACGGTAATAATTTATCCCTGGCATCCTGTCCAATACTAAACCTTCAAGCAACGTCACAGAAGGAGATGGAACTGGCTATTTTCACATTACTGCTTATGGGGCCTCGCTGTAGCTTTTTTCTCCTGCATTAAAACAATGACTAAGCTTCAAAAATAATATTGATATACCCAAAGGACTTCAGAATTAATGAAATAGTTAAATCTACTGTTCCTGGGGATCGCCATTTGTCCGGCACTTTATGTAGCATGTATGTTACTTGCCACTTGATCAGCCCAAATTTAATGTTGTCCTGATCTTGCTGCATATGCTTGAGTTTCTGATGAGTGGCAAATGGAGCTGAATGCTGTCTAATCATCAGTGAACATCCCCACTTCTGATAGAGGGGAAGTCATTGTTGAAGCAGGTGATGATGGTTGGGTCTAGGACATGACCTCAAGGAACTCCTGCACTAGTATCCTGGGACTGCAATGTTTGACTTCTGGCAACCACAGCTGACTTCTTTGTGATAGGTATGACTCCAAACACTGGAGAGTTGTTTCCTTGAATTCAGCTGTTTCTAGTTTTCTTATGGATTCTGCCAACGTTTCCTTTGTTAAAGGCAATTACTCTCACCTTCCCTGCCCCCAAGATTTCAGCTCTTTTGTCGATGTTTGGACCAAGACATTAATGATGTTAGCAGCTGAGTGGCCCTGTCAGAATCAAAGCTGGCAGCCGTGAGTGGGTTATTGCTTTGCAAGTGCTGTTTGACAGCATTATTGACCACCCTTTCCATCACTTTGCTTATGAGAAGGTGGTGATTAATTGGGTTGGATTTGTCCTTTTGTGTTGTGGACAGGACATACCTGAATAGTTTACAACATTGTCAGGTAGCAAACTGTGTTGTAGCTGTACAAGAACAGCTTATCTGGGGTTGTGGCTAGTTCTGATCAGAAAACTATAACATGTAGGAGCAGAAATTGCCTGTTCAGCTCATTGAATGATGAAGCAGATTCAGTGAGATCATGGCTAGTTTGATAATCCTCAACTCCACTTTACTGCCTTTTTCCCCCAAAACAATTGATTCCCTTACTGATCAAAAATCTCTCGATCTCAACCTTGAGTATCCTTAACCCAGCATCTATGGCCCTCCGTATTAAAGAATTTCACAGATTCACTACTCCCACACTTAAACTGAATATTAAATTCTACCATGTTATGGTGACTTTTCTCTTCTACCCCAGTATGGTGTCAGTGCCCCGTGAATTGAAATCCATTCCATCCGCTTGTACCTGAATGTGACGCTGATGTGCTGGGCTTATGGTTCAGGACGGGAATATTTGTGAGGTTGCCTCCTGTGGGACGACATACCCAGGGGTGGTGATGGTGGTCTTGGATTTTGTGCAGTGTTGAATGTCGTAAATATGTCTGTCACGCTGTTTCTTGACTAATCTGTGGAGCAGCTGTCCCAATTTTGATACAAGCTGTTTATAAGGAGGATCTTTAATGGTTAATGGGGCTGGTTTGCTGTTATAATTTCCAATACCATAAACAATGCCGGTGGTCTGAGTGGATTTGATACAACTGAATGGTCTACCAGGCCATTTAAATGTTAGCCACACTGGGCGGGAAGCCAGAAGACCAGATAAGGGCTTCTTCCCTGAAAGAAATGAATGAATATGGCAATAGACAATGATTTTAATTTTTAATTTCAGATTTATCAAATCGAACAAATTTCATCATCTGTCATGGTGAGATTCAAACTTCTACCCCTAAACCTTTAATCTTGGACTTGATTACAATTTGACTGATATTACCAGTGCGCACAGCCTTCCCCTTCATCGGAACTGGAATAACTTCTATAGAAGAGGAGAGGAAATTGAAGTAGTAGTAATTCCTGAATTATATAAAACTTAAATGTGCATTTTTTTTTAAACAAGGAAGTATTAGAATAGTTAATTAGGCACTTTGCCCTCCTTTAGCCTGTATAGGATTAAGTACCTCCAGGATTCTCAGATAAAGTAATATAGAAATCTTCAAAATTATATTACAGGGTTCTCGTGGAAAAATGCATTCCAGAGGCCAGGCAAAGGGCCAATGAACCACCTGTTTGCTGAAAGGGAGACAGCTAATCTGGATAATTCAGACCAGTCAGTTTAACATGTGATAGGAAGGTCTTTGAAATGCTTGAAGATTAAATTACTAAATATCTAGACGAATAGAAATAATTAGCTGCCAACAAGGATTTCTGTAAGGAAGGTAGTATTTGGCAAGATGGCCAGTATGGTTTATGTGGGAAATGCAGTAGATGACCATATCAGTAAGCCCTTGACAAAATATTGAAGGATTGTATTGGCAAAGAATTATAGGGAACTGTGTGGGGTGCAGAAGAGTAACGAGGTTAAAATTGTTCGAAAGGATGAAAAGGCGACTGGTAGATATCAGGTTTCTCGGACCAGCTTGAGTTCTCTCAGATGATTTTGTTTTAGTACTACGTCTGTTTATTGTACCTGTCACTGATTCAGATATTTAACTTTGAGAGAGTGGCAGGTGGTGTAAAATAGGAGATGAGATGCAATGCTGAGTCAATGCCAATCCTTGATAAGACTGCGGTGGATGACCGTGTGTAATGCAGCTTTTCATTCCATGCTGTAGGAAGTCTCTTCAGGCAATTGTGAAGTCACAAAATGTTCACTTGGATGTACTTCATATTAGGAACCACCAAATATGAAATACGACTTGGAATAATAGAAAAAAAGAGACAGAAAGACGGATAGATGGATATTCGCAGTCAGTGAAGCACTTTTAAAGTGTGGCCACTATTGTCACAGAGGGAAATCTGGCAATTAATTTAGACAAGATCCCACAAACATCATTGAGTTAAAAAACAGAAAACCTGTTTTCCGTATTGATTGAGGAATGAAAGCATAAAGTATTATTTTCACTGCTAATGGTTACTTAGAGTGGTTATTTTTCTAATCATGTCTTAATTATATCTGGTTTATAACAGTTCATTGTTTCTTCTATTATTTCCATATAGAATTGATTTTATATGTTCACTCTCGAGGGTGTTGTGGGGCGATTAATTTCTTTTGAGGGTCGTCGTTAGATGCTAATGCTGTTTCCTTTGCACAGATGCTACCAGACCTGATATTATTCTGGGTTAATTCAGTTGTCCAGGGCATGTAGGATAAACTCCCTGCCTCTTTGAATAGTGTCAAAGGAATTTTTACATCAATTTGAGTGTGTAAATGGAGCCTTTTATTCCTCAATCAAAAAGTGATATCTCTAACAGTGTAGAACCACATTAAAATGTCAGCTTAAATTATGTACATAAGTTTCTGGGGGTGTGCTTCAGACCATATCCCTCTGGCTCAAGGACAAGAGTCTAACAACTGAGCTGTGGTTATTCTTGATGCCTGCTCTTTTAAAAACAGAGGTTACAGTGCATATTTTAGATTTAGGGCCATGTTGCGTAATTAGGAATCTAGAGTGAGGGAAGATGGATAATATAAAATTCACTGAAGGATTTTGGACTAAACAAGCAGGAAACTTCTTCCAAAGAGGATAGTGAAGGTGTGGAATATACAGTGAGCTGGTGTTTGCAGCAGTAATGATTAAGGTATGATACAGAGAAGTGGGACCAGCATGCAGCGTGGGATATAAAGGATAAACAACATGGGCAGGATATGCCAAATATTGTATTTTGTGCTGTAAAATGTTTGTTCTGTAGTAGAGAACTGTATGAAATTACGATTCAGAAGATCTTCATGCACTTTCAAATAATTGAAGAATGCATTTGGTATGTAATGTAACTGTGTAAAATTAACTGAAAAAAGAGTGGCTGGTTTAACAAGAGGCAAGTTATTAAAAAGTTTTATAGTCTTGCTGTTGATCGTGGTTAGTTCTCTAATGACGTGTTTCAGATTTGGTTTGTAATAAGTTATTTATTGCAGTAATAGACTTTACAGATTTCTGAATGCATCCCCAGTGTTTGGAGATGTGGATAAATGAACTTTGGTTTTGAAAGTCAGGGCAATCATAGAGTTTCTGCTGGCTTAGAATGACTTAATGATTAACTATGCCAAACGTGCAAAATATACATAGGTTACATTTTCTTGAGTGTTATACCATTAAAGTAATTTTTAAGGATAGTGTTTTTGGGATGGAGTAGTTGGTCAATAAAAGATCTTTTCAGTATATGACAGATTGGTATTGTTTTTAAAAGGCACCTGCAGTTGAAACATCCTTTTTAAAAAAAACCTTAATCATCTGACTAGCTTGGTAATGTTTTATAAATGCAGAATAGTCTAGTTGAGAGAGTTGGTCAAAAGATTCTTTCATAGTGAAAATTAATTTGTGCTAAAGTGATTGTGAAAACTGTGTTGAACTTGTGTTCATGACCATCAAATTGAACTCATTAAAAAGAGTGTGCTTTTTATGTGCACAGAAAGAAAACTCCTTTTAAAAATTGCAATATATATATATGGAGCATTGCTGTGGTTTACAGAACTTGGAGTAGTCCACTCGTACAATCTTAACTACTTGAGTTGTCTCCTTTTATTCAAGAAAACTGTCTGCACTTAGAAAACAGCATTGACTCTTTACCACTGCTACAGACTTGCATTACAAAGGCCAGCTAATTTGGGCACGTCTGGTTGTTTGGAATTGATTTTTTTTTTTGTTTGCCATACTTTGTTTTGTGAGCACTTAGTGGCTTTAAAATCAATATTGCTTGTAAGTATTGTTTTTCACAAAACTATGCAAATAATTCTTTATACTTGTAATAATATCTTATTGATAATGCTAATCTTGGCATCATTTTGGGAGTTCACATGGGAACTAATCAAATGTTGCACCAACCATCATATTGGCAGGCAAATCGGATGAACTGTCCTGCTATAGGCTGCGTGACAGTAAAACTGTTTTTGACATTCAAAAGTTTTGTATCTGTAGA
Source organism: Ginglymostoma cirratum (assembly GCA_024137785.1). Taxonomy (NCBI): domain Eukaryota; kingdom Metazoa; phylum Chordata; class Chondrichthyes; order Orectolobiformes; family Ginglymostomatidae; genus Ginglymostoma; species Ginglymostoma cirratum. The sequence continues at coordinate 5,406,324 of JAHRHZ010000046.1, forward strand.
CTTTGTTTGTCAACAGTGAAAGGAAACTAGCTCAGGAGTGAAGCTGTAGACAAAAGATCTAACTAAGAGGGATTTGGGTCATTCTGACCTTGGGGGTAAGGGTGCTGTTACTGGAGTGTTTTGTTTTGAGTTGAGTCTGGACATCCCATATCTAACATGGTATCATCAAAGACAGCCTTCACCTTTTGAATACATGCCAAAAAAACTTTTTAATTAAAGGGGCAATCTAGAGTAAATACTTTTAGTATTGCAGTTGAACTGATAATCTAGGCAAGTAAATTTTTATAACTCCCCTCTTGTTACACCAGTTACTACTTTCAGTTAATTTTAAACATGTTTATAGTCTGTGCATTCATTGAATGATCAGGTCATCTCTTCTCTGGTTTAATTGTGCTGTAAACACCTATTGTGTTTTGTTAATATGGAATGTTTCAAATAATGATTTAAGAACAAGAAATGTATTTTTGAAGAAAACCTTAATAGCATTTTAGCATTAATGCAGAATAGCTTGTTCCTGATATTTGAAATGCTTCATGTCAGTTAATCATTTAACAACTTCCTGCCCCCTTTAGGTTGGACCTACTTCCATTTTATGCCCGTCTGGTTGGCACTTTATATCCATGTATGACAGATGTGGCAGAAGACCTTTGTGCCATGTTAAAAGGAGACTTCAGATTCCATGTAGGTTTTAGATTTTTTGGGGGGAGAATACTGCTTTGTATTTTTCTGTAAATATTTGGTACAAAAGAACTATTTGTTTCAAATTAATTTTGCTGTTGTGACATAGCACATGTATCATAATAGTATTCAGTATGTAATGGACTGTACTATAAAGTACTGATCACCTTTGTTAGTACAGTATAATGATGGCATTGTAAGTGCCTGAGAGTCGTTGATATCCATATGTAGTTTAAAATGTTTCATTGTACACTTTAGGTCAGGAAGAAGGATCAGATCAACATTGAAACTAAAAACAAAACTGTGCGTTTCATAGGAGAATTAACAAAGTTTAAAATGTTCTTGAAGAGCGATTCACTTCATTGTCTAAAGGTCAGTCTGGAATGATTTTATCCATCTGTCTGATCTTCATTTGAACTGAAATTTTGTATAATAATCAGCTGTTTCTGAGCATATCCTGTTGTTTGTTTAATGGTGTCAAGTAGAATCTATTATCTTAAAGTTACTCTGTCTTTGTGCTGTCATGGGTAGTAAGGTCACAATTTTGTGACACACAAGAGGTCAAATACTGAAAAGTGAAAAGAAGTTGCTACTCATGCATGGCTGTGGCCAAGAATCTTAATTAAGGGAAACATGGATTGTGATTGCAACTTTTTTTTCTAAACCTTTAATTTCTGGTTAACAAAAATCTAGTTTCGGATATAAAATTCGCAGTTAGTTGCCATTTGCAGAAGTGTTCTAAACATCTGATGCCTCTGATGTGTAGAAGTGTTTCACAATTTTACTCCTGAAGCTTTTAAGATAATCCCACCTCCCCACTCCTAGACTGTCCAACCAATGGAGATAGTTGAAGTTCTATCTACCCTGTCTGTATCCCTTAACATTTTAAAAACTTAGATCAAATCACCCTTCAACTGACTGAATTCCAAAGAATTCAACACTTGTTTGTGTAAAGCCTTTTGAAAATTAACTATAGCAGTTCAGATCTGTGGGATTGTGTATCAACAATGATCGGGATTGATGAGTGGTAAAAATAACCTCTTTATTGAGCATCTGCAGTAGCACAGTTTGAGGTGGCAATGGAATCTGAAGTACAGTTTTACAGTGGCCTCTTTATATAATTCTTGTGTACATTAAAATTTTTACACTATAATGTTACATAGTTGTATCCATTGTACACAAGTTTGCATGACATCTGTCCTAGGGGAGCAGGAGATGGCTTAAGCACTTGCTGGCTGTTACTCCTGATGGGATTACAATGTCTGACCGGTCTGAGCTTGCGTAATCAAGAGGTATTAGTCCTTTTTGTCTTTAAAGTTAGTAATGTTAGTAAAAATACCAGACCCAATCTGACCTAAATAAGTGAGAAATTATACGTGTACTAAATAAAAGTATAAAGGATATTAAACTGATCTCCCACAGCTGGGTCATGCGATTTCATATATTATTGCCGCTTTTGATAATTCTTACACATTCGTTCAAGCAGTTTCACAGGAGCGCTGTTTTGATAGGAAGTTTCTTAAAGGGGGCAGTAGCCCTATTTAACACGTATCTAAAAAATACATACACGTGGAGGAAACTGTTTGTCTGCAACCTACTCAGGTGCTGAGAGTCAGTTGCTAAGGGCTAATTAATATTATAGCCTTTCCGTAGTTTTGAGTTATGGGGCTATGGGGACACAATGGCGGGGATGGCATTGTTCTGTGTAGGCTATGTCATTAACACTTATTCTGGGGAAGCCTTTGATGCAGAAACAGGTCTAAACACCGTTTGCATTATGGGCTGACAAGAATTGAAAGGTGTAAAGAAACATTAATGGGTTCAAAGGGATGTTTCATTTTAGTTTATAAAATGTACTACAAAACGTGGTTTTATGAATGAATGAGTGGAAACGTGGTATAGTAAACTTAGAGCAGTTGTGAGTGAGTTAGTAGAGCGAATCGTAACACAAATCTCAGATGTCATTCTGGTAAGCCGGAGATTCATGCTCCCTTGATGTTCATAACCTTAGATGTAGTGCTCAGAGTTTCTCTCAGTACTCAAGACATGATTCAAGGTAATGTTTCGCTCCTGCTTCCTTGATTTGTAGCTGTCTGGCTGCAGAAGCTATTTTCTGTATTTGTTCATGTCATTTTTTTTTTGATCTATGTTCCTGGCCTCCAGAGTGATTTTGGCCCTCCGTTGTTTCTAGGTTACACTGTTTTGGAAGTATCCTTTCTTTCAAAATCAATGAACTCCTATTTGTCTGCAGTGAAATCCTTTTGCCTATTAGTCGCACCTTCACTTAATCTATTAATTTCTCTTTAGTAATGTTACACTTTATTAAAGTACATTAATTACAATGCATCTATTTCTGCATTACCAGCAAACATGGATATGTGGATTTCTGTCCAATCATCTAAACCATTAATAAATAAACTGTATGGTTGAGACCCCAACATGCATCCTTGCAGTATCCTACTTGTCATAGCCTGCCTGCTACAGTGGCTGCTGTTACCCCTGTTCTGCTGATGCTCTAACAAGGTCAATAACCTGTATTTAGCTCTGAGCTTTAATTTAGCTAGTAATCTCTCATGAGAGACTTCATATGGGCCTCTAGAAGACAATTTGATAAATAACATCCAAAGATATCCTCCATCCACTGCCTGAATTATCTTTTCAAAACATTATGAGGACTACAGGGTGATATAGATTGACTATCAGTTGGGCAGAATAGTGGCAAATGGAATTTAATCTTGAAAAATGTGAGGTGATGCATTTTGGGAGCACCAGCATGTTAAGGTAATATGACGATTGGCAGGACCCTGAGAAGTATTCAGGATCGGAGAGATATTGGTGTGCATGTCTGTAGTTTCTTTTAAGACAGCAATGTAGATAAGGTGCTTAAGAAGGCATATGGCATAATTTCCTTGAATTTGGATGTGGCAGTAAATACAAGAGCAGGAAGATTATAATGGAGTTGTGTAAAATATCATTTAGGCCATAATTGGAGTATTGTGCACTTTTTGGTTGCCATACTCTAGGAAGAATGTGATTGCATTAGAGAGGGTACAGAGGAGATACCAGGATAGAGCAATTCAGTAATACGTGACTCAGTAGGTTGCAGCTGTTTTCTTCAGAGCAGCGAAGGCTGGGATTACCGGAGTGGAGAGTGAATAACGTTTGAGGAGCAGAGGTGAGATAGGTGGGAAGAAACCTTTGCCCTTAGTTGAGGAGTCAATAACCAGATTTAAGGCAAGGGGCAAGAGGTTTGAAGAGGATTTGAGGAAAACTGTTTTCACCCAGATGGCAGCGGGGTGATCTGGAACTTATGCCTGAAAGGGAGGTTGCGGTAGGAACACTCAACATTTAGGAAGTATGTAGATGAATACTCAATGCCACAACATGCAAAGCTACAGGACAAGTGCTGAAAAATGGCAATACATAGATGTTTGATAACCAGTGCAGGTATGACTGCCCATAGGGCCTCTTTGTGTTGTGAACCTCTTTGAATCTAAGTTGACTCTCTGCTTACAAATCCATGCTAACTTTCTCTGATCAGAAGAAGATTTATCTACTGTTCATTCTTGCTATCTATTATTATAAACTCTAACTTTCTGACAACAGCAATCAAGCTCAGTTAATATAGTATTCCCTGGTTTCCCCTCACCTTTCTTCTTTAATTGTTTATTGTGGTGATTTCATAAATGCAACAGTTTTACCATTTTTAATGCGCTTAACTATATCAAAGACTCTTTATTGGATGAGAGAAAAGATCCTTGTTTTTATTCTCTCCTATAAACAGATGCTTTTGGCTGATTTTTCCCACCACCATATTGAAATGGCTTGCACACTCCTAGAGACAACTGGTCGTTTTCTTTTCCGATCACCTGATTCCCATTTGAGGACAAGTGTTCTTCTGGTAAGATTTGAGAACACACAAATCAGGAATGTGCTTTTGCTGACTCTCTGTTTCTATGGAAGATACAAGTTACATTTACTCTGCATATTTAAGTCTGGCTTTGAACTGTTTTCAGGTGAGTTTCTGGTATGATCACTGTGGATATGGTGCTTTTGTAACTGACTTGTGTTGATGGTAGATGGATATATAGGGTATGTGTTTTTTGTGCTGTCTGTATCCTAACTTGTATAATTCTGTTTGAAGTTTGGAAGTAACTCCCAAGTTTAGAGAAGTGGCTTTTGTGGTGAGGTGATGCGTAAAATCCTGGGTGTCCTTTGAGGAGTTAGCATTATTTTGTTTTCGTTTTGGAATTTACTGTTTGAGTAACTAAACTTGTTCAGACGAATTTTCAGAGTATGTTTACTGTCAAAATGAAGGTAATAAAATAAAATGTATATTTCTTTTAAAAAATCTTTTTGGTTGTTTACCGCAATAGAATGATGGCTGCTAACTGCTAATTTCAGCGTTGGTTCTATTCTATATGTGAGGGTTGGTAATTTAAACTTGCATTCAACTTACGTAGTGAACATTTTGGACGCTTGTACATTTTCCAACTTGGGGCCAGGAATGCTTGATTTGGAAATATAATGTTTTACCAGCTTTTGTTCCCAGTGCAAGCATCAAGCATGACTACACTCAAAATTTTTTTTTCTACTCTGCCCCTTCCTAATATTTGAAAACTACAATTTCAGTTTCCTCAGCCAGCCAAACATTTTGCTTCATTAATCTAAAGTGGATGTCAGCCCAAATTACAGAGATGAAAGGATAGGCTCTATTTTCAATCATGACACTTTTCTTTAACATAAGTACTCATTTGCAGTCACGTTACAGTTTAAATGTGTCTTCAAGTCATTCTTTATTCCTTAATTTGGTTTTTGTGCCAGTAATGCTGACCAGTTTCAATTCCATCTCTTTAGGAGCAGATGATGCGCAAGAAACAAGCAATGCATTTAGATGCTCGTTATGTTACAATGGTAGAAAATGCATACTATTACTGTAATCCACCACCTGTGGAGAAAACAGTGAGGAAGAAGCGCCCTCCCCTTCAAGAATATATCCGCAAACTTCTGTACAAGGACTTGTCCAAGGTCACAACTGAAAAGGTAACTGCTACTTGATTAATTCAAGTTAATTGTTCACTACATTAACTGTGTTCAGTTCCCAAAAGCAGCTTTGCAAAATACATACCTAGCACAAATAAAGACGGTCTGGCTTTTGGAGGCCAATTCGTTCAGCCGTGGCGCATTACTGTAGCTCCTTGGGAAAGTGCCACTGACCCAATCATCTTCAGCTGCTTCATCACTTACTTCTCCTCTCACATAAGGTCAGAAGTAGAAATGTTTGCTGATGATTCCACAGTATTCTGTTCCACTTGCCATTCATCAGATAAAGAAGTAGTCCAAATTGTGTGTGTAATAAGACCAGGACAACAATCAAGCTTTGACTAACAGCTGGCAAGGAACAAATATGCCGAGCAGTCTCCAAGTAATTACTATTTTCCATAATACACAATCTGAGCACTTCCTGAAGCATTCAGTGGTGTTGCCTTCATCAGGTCCCCCTACCATTAACATCATGGGGGTCAATATTGACCATAAACTGAATTCGACCTGTCACATACATGATTGTGGTAGGAAATCAGCTGAGTGACTCATTTCCTGACACCCCAGTGTGTCCACCACCCATAAAGCTCAAATCAAGAGTATGATGGAATATTTATATTTGCCTTAATGTGTGAACCTAGCAACATTTGAAGTTCAACAAAACAATCTGATCAAGATACTATCCCCTATCTTAAACATTCACCCCTGCCTCCATTAGTAATGCAACATGGCTACAGTGTACAGCAGCTACAAGTGCCCTGCAACAACTTGCTGAGGCTTCTTTGCCAGTGCCTTCTAAACCTGCAACATATGCCACCCAAAGGTGTAATGTCACCATCACCTTTATATTAAGCCGTCCATATTGCACCATCCTGATTTGGACACACCATTATTCCCCCTCTGCTGGGTCAAAATCTCAGAACTCCCTACCAAACAATAGTGTGGAAGTACCTTGACAACATTGTCTAAGGTGGTTAAAGCACATTTGTGATGGCAATTCTGGTCAGGCAATAAATGTTGACCTTGTTTGGATCCTAAGAAGGAACAAATAATTTTTTAGAATGCAGATTTATTCTGTGATTACACCAACATGCCTGACATTATGTTTATATTGTTTGTTGGCTTCTGTTATTCCAATGGTGGAGCTTCAGTCCTCCCCACTTAGTGGACTTGAATTCATCCAAAACAAGTTCTGTAATTTGCAGCAATCACTTTCAGTTATCACTCCTGTGCTCCTTGATTGACATTGGCTCCATGTTATACCGACACTTTTGATATTTTTTAATATTCTTGTTTTCACATTGAAAATTCTTTATAGCGTCGCCCCTTGTGATCTGTGCTCCAGAATGAGTGCTGCATTCTCTAAATTTGGATATCTGAATACAATAGATTCTCTTAACTTGGGTAACCAGACAGTGGTCACTCTGATAATGAAATTAAATCACTAATTAGAAACAATACAAGTTATCCTTTTTGTGTTTGCACTATGGAAAAATTATACTGTTTTTAAGCTGGTTTGCTGTCTGCAAATGTGTAGATTAATACTCAAAATACTTTATGCTTTCACAGTAACCATATGAGTAATGCAAAGTTAACTTTTGTGAAGAATAGTTTTCTTCATTTAGTCTTCTTTCCCACCTGACACTTATTTTCTCTTTGAAAGGAAGCCTAGCAGCTAACTGTCAGTCATTATTAACTAGTGTATTCTCCATTGCAGTATCTGTACCAATCAGAGTTTACTTAACAACCTATCAACACTCTTCTCTCAAACTTGAAACAGTTTTCCCCTAAATCCATATTAGGAATTATCCTGAAAAGTGGAAGACAAAAGCTTCAACAAAATGTCTTTTTTCCCCCAGCTATGTTAAAGGAATGAATCTTGTTTTCCATACAGCCCTATGAATATTTCCAATGTGGCCATTCTTCATTTGTAAATAGTGAAAGCCAGTGAGGTTCAGCCTGATTGACTTCAAAGTCTACCAACTTGTCTCAATCTCTTGCTCCTGTCTAACCCACCTTACTTATTTGTTCCCTGCTGACCAAGTCCACCTGCCATTGAGTCGTCTTTTCATTGGACTGAACCTGTTTTGGATTTTTAACAGGATTTTCCAGTTAGTGCCAAGGACAGAGACCTTCATAGGGTTCCTGAAACAACCTGCAGGACCTCTGTTGCTGGTCTGAGATGGTCTACTTCTATGTATGTAGTGTATTAAACATTGCTGACGGTTTAAGGCTAGGCAGTGCATTTATCAACTCAGTCCATTGGAAAGCATTGAAGGAATATACTTATTCATCAAAGGTTAATATTTTTAAGCTGAATGCCGCAGATATCTGAAATATTCTGTCAACATCGTGATTGCTCCAGAACTTACACTTAAATAGAGTAGTAAAGAGAAGAGATTATTAATTTAACGTGCTGGCTGCTTCTGAATTGTACCTGATTTTCATTGCCCCCTCAACAAATGGCAATAAAACCCTGACTATTCTGAGACCGTAATAATTGATGCAAGACAGCCTCTCTTTATTTAAAGATGGACAGTAATTTAATGCTGGGTGTTTTGGATTTGGAGCCACACAAAAACAATTGATTATTTGAAGTTTTACTACATTTGTAGTAGTTAGTTTTTAGAAGCACCAAATATTCTTGGCATCCAAATTGGCAGGAAAGTTATGAGCAGTGCAAGGGTGATCCATTAGATAAATATGTATGTACTGTGCGCTGTTTGTGCTCTGGTTGTTAAGGATACAAAGCCTTTTTTTAAAAAGTAAACATTACATTTTAATTGGAATTGTTCCGATTAGAGCAGAGAAAGTTTGAGTGAGATATACTGGAGTGAAAAGAGTGGTTGAAGCAGATGCAATAGTAACTTTCGTAAAAGAATTGGATCTTTACTTCAAGGAAAAAATTGCAGTGCTGTTGGAAAAGGACAGGGAAATGTGGCTGATTAGTTTTTCAGAGCTGATGCAGAAATGAAGGGCTGAATAGTCTCCTGTCTTTCTATAGCCAGTTCTCTTAATATGCCATGAACTTTAGAAACATTTTGCAAAGTACAGTGTTCTTTGGCTGATCAGCAAATACACATTAATCTAAACTTCAGTTTTTGTACCAAAATGTCCCCTTTGTATTTTTCAAACTGCTGTTCTTTTCATGTTTGGCAAAAAAAAAATTCTGTGATCTGTTGTATGCTGTTTTCAGACTTCAAATAAAACTTGATATAGGGCTGAGAGGCAGAGCGTACTGGTGCCATATGCCATGGAACTGTAGGTTGTAGTTGCACCTAATAATGTCTGCGTGGCGCTTTCCTGATTTTAACCTCTGTTATAGCAGAGTGCAAAATGTTGTTTTGAAATTGCTGGCTTTCTGGTTAGCTTGAATTGAGGATCTTAGAAACAAGCTAACATCAATCAAATTAGAGATCTGATATTCTAAGAAATGGAGGAAAATTGGCAAGGACAGCCCAGTAGGATATGGCCAATGCTTTCAACACTACTAAAAGAGGACAAAGCAATTTTACATCCTACAAATAATGACTCTACTTTGCATATTCTATTTCTATTCCACAATTTGATCCTAATCTGACTATTGATATGCAATGTACATTTTTTTTAAAAACACTAACACAACTTTCATATTGCAGGTGTTGAGACAGATGCGGAAATTGGCATGGCATGATCCAGAGGTGAAGGAGTATGTTATTAACTGCATGATCAACATCTGGAATGTCAAATATAACAGTATTCACTGTGTTGCTAACCTATTGGCGGGTTTAGTGCCATACCAAGAAGATGTGGGAATACATGTTGTGGATGGAGTGCTGGAAGACATCCGTCTGGGAATGGAGGTGATACCATTTTAGCAGAAACATTAAACAATGTGAAAAGATATGAAACATAGCCCACCTGCAAAATTGATGCTTACAAAAACTATCTACATTTTGTACGAAGCATAATGGTCGTCATAATTAAATATGACTGTTTATAATGACATAAGGGGAACTTTGCAAATAGGTCATATCCTTTTGATCTTCCTCTCCATAATGTGCTGATTAATGCTGAGATATGGTCTTGCAAATGCTAGAATCTCTCTGACAACTTCAAGCTGCATTCGATTATATTGAGTCAGCATTGGATGTCAGCAAACATTTGATCATAGGAAGCAACCAGAGCTGATGTAAACTGTGCACTGTCTGTTATCGTCCTCCACCACCACTTCAATACCCCCACCCACCCTACATATTTCCGCATAAAGGCCAATGTCCTAGTTGCTTTCCTAAGTACTCATTTAGTTGCATGCTAACTTTGAGACTCATTTGCAATGACACCCAGGTCCTCTGTGGTCCCTTAAATCCATTTTCATCTTCTATCCTTCCTACCATAGTTGATAACCTCATATTTTTCCATATTATACTCCATTTGTCAATTTTTTTGCCCAGTCATTTAATCATAGAATCTCTGCAACATGGAAGCAGGCTATTTGGTCCATTGAGTCCACACTGACTCTTTGAAGAGCATCCCCTCTCCATCCCTGTAAGCCTTCATTTCCCAAAGATAATGCACTTAGCCTGCACGTATATGCCTGGGCAATTTAGCATGGCCAATCCACCTAACCTGCATATCTCTGGACTGTAGGAGGAAACTAGAAAACACTCACGCAGACATGGGGAGAATGTGTGGTTTTGCGCACTGACAGTCACTCAAGGGTGGAATTGAACCCTGGTCTCCGGCACTGAGAGGCAACAATGTTAATCACTGAGCCACCTTGCCTCCCAGTTTGGTATTTTACACGTCTCTGCTGACTCTGTTCTGTCAACTTGCTTTTCCACTCCTTGTTGTATCATTAGCAAATATGCTTGCAATGCGCTCAGTCCTTACACCTATGCCACTAATACAGGTTGTAAGTATTCGAGGCTCCAACATTGGTCCCTCGTTCATCCAAGTAGTTACAGTTTATCAACTGGAAAATGGCCCTTTTGGTCCTGACTTCCCTTTAGTTAGCCAGTCCTCTATCTGTGCTCATATGATTCCCCTAACATCATGAGCTCTTATTTTGTGCAGTGTCGTTTTTAATCTGGCACTTTATCAAATGTCTTTTGACAATCCAATTGCAGTACATCTGTTGGTCTGGCTTTATCCATTCTTCTTGTTACATCCTCAAAGAACTCTTTTTTAAAAAGCATTTCCAAATTAAACAGCCAGTGGTGCTGATTAAATTGAAGTTAAAACTGACCAAGCTGAAGTTCAAATGCCTCCAGCTCTGTCATTCACTCTGTTTCTACCCACGGATTTCACAGATGTCTTCTTGTAATGACCGGCTGCCTTTTGCTTTTCAGGTCAACCAACCCAAATTCAACCAGAGGCGTATTAGCAGTGTTAAGTTCCTTGGGGAATTGTACAATTACAGGATGGTGGAGTCTGCAGTCATCTTCCGAATTTTGTATTCCTTTATTACGTTTGGTATAAGTGCTGATGGCAGTGCAACCCCTCTGGATCCACCAGAGCATTTGTTCCGTATTCGTCTGGTTTGCACTCTGCTAGACACTTGTGGACAGTACTTTGACAGAGGCTCCAGCAAACGGAAGTTGGACTGTTTTCTTGTATATTTTCAGGTAATTGTCAATTATTTTAAAGCTGTCTTTTCACAATCCTTGCTTAAAATTAGCAGTAGAGTGTGTGTGTATAATTTCTTGATCAAACCTTAAAAAGCAATAGAAACAGCAGGCATATTCTTCCCTACCATCCCCCTTAACCTCTGAAAAAACCACCGCAGGATGACCACTTAGATAAAGGCTTCCCCTGTAATTGAGCGAAATTGAATCTACGTGAAGTTGCTCCTCCAATCACCGGGTTCTGTCTGTCTCATCCTCTTTGCTCCAACTTCTCCAGTCACCAGCCACCCGTCTCTCGCAGTTGCAACTGCTCATGTAACAGCACCTGTGATTGAAGAAACAGCAAGGGCAGGAAATAATCTGTTGTTGGACACGCTTGGTAGAGTTGCTCCCTGGCTAGGCTGGAGCCGCATGTAAAACATTTTCAGGAAGCTTAAATGACAGGCTGTTCCGGGTGGTGACTACATAATGGGGCTGGGTTTACAAGTCAACTGGACAGAGCAGGACTGGGGAGCAGGGGCCCTCACTGTCAGCTGGACAAGAGTTTGAGTTTAATTTATTATTGTCACAGTGAAAAGTGTTGTTTTGCATGCTATACAAGTAGCATATACCATACAAAATCCATGAGGTAGCGGAACAGAGTGCAGGACACGGTGCTTCAGCCAAAGAGAAGGTGCGGAGAGAGAGAGATCAACATTAACATTTGAGAGTACCATTCAAAAGTCTGATAACGGCATGGCAAAAGCTGTCCTTGAATGTGTTTGTGTGTGTGTTCAGACTTCTGAATCTCCTGCCTGATGGAAGAGAGTGGAAGGGAGTATAACTGACGTGGGAGGGGTCTTTGAATATGTTGGTTGCTTTCCTGAGACAGCGGGAAGTATAGAGTCAGTGAATGGAAGGCTGGTTTGCGTGATGGACTGCACTGTGTTCATGACTCTCTGCAGTTTCTTGTGGTCTTGGAGAGCACAGTTGCCTTGCCTTACCATGCTGTGATTCATCCAGATAGGTGCTTTCTATGGTGCATCTATAAAAATTGGTAAGAGTCGTTGTGGACATGCCGAATTTCTTCAGCCTCCTGAGGATGTAGAGATGTTGTGCTTTCTTGACCGTCACGTTGACGTGGGTGGACCAGGACAGATTGTTGGTGATTATCACTCCCAGGAATTTGATGCTCTCGACCACCTCCACCTCAGCACCATTGATACAGATAGGGGCGTGCCCTCCACTCTGCTTCCTGAAGTCAATGACCAGCTCCTTCGCTTTGCTGACGTCAGGGTTGGAAGTGTTGGTCGAGGTCACGGGGCACATGAAAGTCTGCTTGAGAGCCTAAAAATAACACAGAATAGAAGTTACTAATTCTGTGTTCAATCCTGCACCTCCTGTTTGATGTGACCTCCTTTTAAAAGGCTATTTTAATGTTTTTAATGTTATTCATTATCTAACCTCTGGGATCAAATAATTACATTTAAACTGCTGTACTGAAATTTGTGGTGTGGAGATGAATATTTTGTTGTTTGTTTGTTTGTTTGTTTTTAAAATAGCTACTGTGAAGCCCAGTTGTGGGAAAGGACAGGGCCCATGTGTTGATAGGGCAGATGGAGCGATTATGGCCTGAGTTGCAGGGTGGGACAGGGTCCAAGTGTGGGCCAGGTAATGGAAGAGGGACTGATTTGAAATTGGATGTTACGTTACTCTTGATGAAGGATCCACTAAGTTTCCACAAAACAGCAGAAACCTTGGGTGTGCCTTTTGGTTTTCATTCACATTATGAAGAACTATGCCTCGTGTGTTTTAAAGAATGGCATGCTCATATTTAACTTAGGTGAAAAACAATTCCGAATCCCTCCAATAGATGCTTGTAGGGCGTTAGGTAAGGCTATTGATGGTGACATTGAGGTTACAGCATACTGCTGTTTCAAAGGGTGCTGAAACAAACACCGCATAGGAACATTTTTTTTTCCAGGGGTACGTAGGTGTCACTGGCAGAGCCAGCATTTATTGCCAATCCCTAATTTCTCACGGCAATTAAGAGTCATCTACATTGCTGTGGGGTCTGGCTCACATGTCGGCCAGACCAGGTAAGGACTACACTTGTCCTTCCCTCCAAGGTATTACTGAACCAGTCAGATTTTTTAAAATAATAGGCCGTGGCTGCATTGTTGTCATTAGGGCTGCTTTTTATTTGCAGATTTTTATTGAATTCCAATTTTACCATCTGTCATGAGGGTATTCAAATTAATGTCCTCAGAACGTTAGCCTAGGGTTCTGGACTACTAGTCCAGTGACGTTACCCTACCTCACCAAATCCCATTATTGTACCAGCAGAGGAACTAGCTGAACAAACCCTGAATAGAATCAAGTAGTTCAAGAAAAATATTGCTAGTCACAAGCAAAGAAAAATTAGAATAGAATAGCAATATATTGTCACGTGTGTTTACAAGAAATAATACTGTGAAAAATTTAAGTCATCATACCATGGCTACTAAATTAACGACAAAAGGAAAAAAAAGGTTCATCGCAGCTCAATTAATGACTCCTGGGTTTGGACTACGTTGGAAAACCAGGCCGAGACCGCCCCACTGGGACTAGAACTCCACACTGAGCCGTTGGAAAACCTGGAAGCTGCCTCTGAAGCAAGGATGAAACCTCCACGCCAAGACGAGACCACCCCGTGAGGACTAGACCTTCACACTGGGGTGCTGGAATACCCGGACACTATCAAAGAAGACCACCTTCTTTGGGACAAGAATACCACTCTAGGCTGAGACTGCTCTGGGACAAGCTTGCTACACTGGGAGACCACCCTGCTAGGTGCCATTGTGGGCTTTTGGAAGCCAGCTCATTGCCGGGCCTGGACTGGGAGATGACGTCTTCCACTGAAGTAATTAAAAGGTAAGGTACCATATTCTTAAAAACAAAAAGCCCAGAAAGAAAGGAAAGTAAAGTCAATGGAGTAGAGACGCCGTGGGCTCCTAGGCTGAGGAGCTTGCATGTGGTGCTGCTACTTTGCCACCATCTTGAACTTCTGATTATTGGTGGTGTTTCTGTACAAGATCAACTGGCTGCTTTGGAACAAGGACTGGATATTTTCTATGTTGAGAAAAGAAGGCAGATTTGTACTGTGTTTATGATTTGATTTTGGAAATAGAGTGTAGAAAATGTATTTACCAAAATTAACTAGAACGGCATACTGTCTTATTGATAGATTACGAGTTAACATATTCAATAATATGTATGCGTACAATCTTTGGAATTTGTTCTATCTTACCTACCTAAAGAACAAAACCCTAGAAAAATTCAACATGAATACAAAAGATATTGTTACTGTGTGACTGCATCATCTAATAAAGGGGTTAATTAGAATGAAAGGTAGCCCTCAAAAATATATCTTGGCTTGTAAAACCCCTTGGGAGGAGAGAAGTGTTTTGATCCCTGACCTGAATAATAATAATTCTGGATTTAGTAACGCTGACACTTAATTGAGGTCAGTGGATTATGTGGATTTGCAGCAGGGGTAGTGCCATAATAGCTTGAAGCTTTTTACAAAAATAGTAACTAAATTGTATACAATTTTCTCCACTATCAGCAAAACCATGAGAGATTTAACATTGTATTTTGAATACCTCAGCTGCTCATTTGGGGACAAGGATACAAAAAAATTCAAGCATCTAGTTAGCCCAAACCTCCAATTGTGCAAGAATTTTGTTTGAATAGCATGTCTTCCTAGCTGTTACCCATTAAGTCTCTGGTTGTAATTTAGCAATCAAAAGGAAAGTATGTCTACTTTATGTCCTTCCACACTGTGTTGAGAATGCAAGCATAAAGTTCTTGCACAAGAGATAATTTTTAGAAGTGAAATATTGCAGATGCTGGAACTCTGAAATAGAACAAAATATTTGAAAGTAGTATCTACGGCAGGGAACAGAGTTCATGTATCAGGTCAATGATCCTTCTTCAAAACTGAAGAAAGGCAGAAATTCATGTTTTTCAGCCAGTGGTAAGAAGCAGGAAGAGCAAAAGGACAGTTCTGTGATAGGGTGGAGAGCAGGAGAGATTAAATGACAAACGATTTCACGATAAAGCGACAGGGAATGGCTAAAAATAAAGAAACTAGGTTGTGGCTGATCTGACATATAAGTTCGTACTAACCATCTGATGCTGGCTTGAAGGATAAAGAAGGAAACAAAACAGAAATATAAACGAATAAAAAAAGCTCAGAGCAGAATGGAGGTAAAAATTATGATCTTAGAGTTTTACAGCATGGAAAGAAGCTCTTCAGCCCAACATGTTTGATGGCCGACACAACACCTACCGAATCATTTTCCAGCACTTGTCCCATGGCCTACTATTCTCTGGCATTAAGTGTTCATCTAAATACTGTTTAAATATTGACAGTTCCTGGCTTTGCCACCCATTCAGGTAGTGAGTTCCAGATATCCCCACTGTCTGGGTGAATTTTCCCCCCTTAACCTCCAGTCCCTTGCCTTAAATCTGAGCACTCTGGTTATTGAGCCCTCTGCTAAAGGGAAGGTTTCTTCCTGTCCACCCAATTCTGCTCCTCATAATTTTGTACACCTCAGTCGGGTACCCCCTCAAACCTCACAGCTGTAAAGAAAACAACCCTAGTCTACATAGTCTTTCTTCATACCTGAAATGTTCCAGCCCAGTCAACATCCTGGTAAAATGCAGAAGCTCATGTTTGTACTCCTCATAGTGGAGTCTACTATCTCTATGGGTCTTCCTATCTTTCTCATCCCACCTTGTGCAGTTGGGCTGTGGATACACTTTCCAGAAGAACCATCACTGGCGTCATTTTCCAACACACAAAAACACAGATCCACTTTGGGGTTTTCCTGAAAAAACTGCCTGCCTCCCTCCCTCCTGACTGGTGATCACCCATTCCAACTCTGACTACACTTCATTAAGTTGCGGGTTTAGCATGTTAAAGAACATACTATGCACATAACTCAACCTCAGGAATGCAATGCTGTCCCTCTTCAAGGTAATCGGACCGATGGCACTTCCAGTCATCCACACTGCCAGCAGCCCTTTAAGACTTTGCACAAAGTGCAAGCCAGGCAATACACTTCTAAAATTATTCAGTTCAGCACCGAGTCCAGAAGGCCACGAAGTGTCAAGACAAAAGATGTGGTCTTAGTCCTTGTGTTGGCTTAATTGTAATTAAGAGCCACAGGCTGAATGGGAGCAAGGTGGAGAATTAACATGAGAAACAATAAAATGTAATAATGACGAGGATAATTTTAGTTCTTTTTGTCTCCAATTTCTAATTGTCTTTTTATTTTCATTTTCTTGTGAAAAAGAATTTGATCTCCATTTAACAGGAAACATCCAGTCAAATGATTAAAAGAAACTCTTAAAATGTTTTAAAAACAGCATATTTTCAAATTAACAAGAAAACTGCTAGTCTGGTCAAACTGCAAAGTCAGTTTAAAACAAAATAGAGATCTGGTTTCTAACTAATGCCTCATTTGTTTCATTAAAAACAACGCCATTAAAAATAAATGGGATTTGACAAGTTAAGTGATTGTAACGTGTATCTTAACATGACGTGCATGAATAGGAACTGACAGGTGTACGTTTAATGGTGTCTGTTTTGGTGTATTCTTAAAGATGGCAGAGAACTGTGCCTTGCCAAAGAGAGACTGTACATCTTTGCATGTTTTCACCTGATCATATCTCTGAAACAATCCAAAGTGTCTGAAATGCAATCTAATTTTCAGTTTCGATTGCATAACAAGATTCTACATACAGCAATGAGATAATGATTTGTAGATTCTGCCTTTGTTTTTTATAGATGGAAAGAATCACTCATGGAGAACACTTTGTTCTTCAAATGATGCCATATTACCTTGATATTTTACTCTCCCTTATCAGTTTCTTCATCCTCTTGCTATATTCTTAAAAATCTCCTAATCATGAGAATTTACTGCTTTTTTTTTGTTTTTTGCAACTTCATAAGCCTTTTATTTTAACCTCATACAATCCTAAACTACTTCTGTTGGCTCAGGTTGGCTGACTCTTTTTGAGTTTTTGATTCTATGGACTGTAAACTGTGTGATCGTTTGAAAAGGGGAGGTGATGGCCTCATGGCTGGACTGTCAATCCAGAGACCCAGATAATGTTCTGGGGGATAACAAGCATGGGGCTGGATGAACACAGCAGGTCAAGCAGCATCATAGGAGCAGGAAAACTTGACGTTTCGGGCCGAAACCCTTCATCAGAAATGGGGGAGGGGAAGAGGTTTCTGAAACAAATAGGGAGAGAGGGGGAGGCGGATAGAGGATGGGTAGAGGAGAGGATAGGTGGAGAGGAGGCAGACAAGTCGAAGAGGCGGGGATGGAGCCAGTAAAGGTGAGTGTAGGTAGGGAGGTCAGTCCAGGGAGGATGGATAGGTCAAGGGGGCGGGATGATGTTAGTAGATAGGAGATGGGGGTGGGGCTTGGGGTGAGAGGAAAAACAGGTGAGGGAGGCAGGGACGAGCTGGGCTGGTTTTGGGATGCGGTTGGGGGAGGGGAGATTTTGAAGCTTGTGAAATCCACATTGATACCATTGGGCTGCAGGGTTCCCAGGCTGAATATGATTTGCTGTTCCTGCAGCCTTCGGGTGGCATCACTGTGGCACTGCAGGAGGCCCAGGATGGACATGTCGTCTGAGGAATGGGAGGGGGAGTTGAAATGGTTCGCGACTGGGAGGTGCAGTTGTTTGTTGCGAACAGCATCTGCAGTACCTTTTATCTCTAATGTTCTGGGGGACCTGGGTTCAAATCCTGCCATGGTAGATAGTGACACTTGAATTCAATAAAAATATCTGGATTTAAGAATCTAATGCTGACCATGAATCCATTATTAATTTGTTGGAAAAACCCATCTGGTTCACTAATGTCCTTTAGGGAAGGAAACTGCCATCCTTACCTGGTCTGGCCGACATGTGACTGTAGACTCACAGCAATGTGGTTGACTCTGAACTGCCCTCTGGGCAATTACGGATGGGCAAAATAAATGCTGCCTGGCCAGTGATGCCCTCATCCTGCTAATGAATAAAGAAAAAAAAAAAGAGTGTCCAGTGCCTTTTAACGTATTTCCCAGTCCACCTCAGTCAATTTGTGCCTCATACCTTTATAATTTTCCTTAGGTTCAAATTTTAACCCTTGCTTCAGAATGAAGTATCTCACTTTCAAACAGAATGAAATACCCAAAGGTCCTTTTACAACAAGATTATTAGTTAGTCCTTTTTAGTTCCATAATTCTAAATCTAAAATAGCATGTCCTCTAGTGGTTGTAACCTGTGAGATTCAGTTGTTTATTTCATCTGTTGTTAGTTTCTTTTTGAATTAATTAAAACTTTTTTTTTGAATTATGATTGCATGGATTCTGTACATACTAACAAACTAGATTCTTATACTTCTGCCACCTGCAGCGTTATATCTGGTGGAAGAAGAGTTTGGATGTGTGGACGAAAGATCACCCTTTCCCTATTGATGTTGACTACATGATTAGTGACATACTTGAGCTGCTTCGACCAAAGATGAAATTCTGTGGCTCCCTTGAAGAGGCCATAAAGCAAGTTCAGGAACTCGAGCGCGAGTTCTTGATTAAACTAGGTAAGGAACAGTTCTACTTGTATCATTCTGAAGAAGAGTCATACAGAACTCACTGTTAATTCTGTTTCTCTCTCCACTAAAGCTGTCACTCTGCTGAGTTTCTCCAGTATTTTTGTTTTAATTTCTACATAAATTATGACATTGCATGTATGTTTACTTTTTCAGTACTTCAATCATGTATTGACTGCCAGTCAAAGTTATAAACACAAAATGAAGAAGCAAATTAATAATTTTGGATTCTTGCATAATCTTTATATAGTAGTGGAGTAAAACCTGTACTGTTAGAAAAGAAATCCCTGAGGACACTGTCCCTTTTTGAAGCATTTGTCAAGCAAACTAGTCCCCTTTGTCTGCAGCAGCTATCAGAAAGCGCATGAAAGTAAAGCAGGTGCTAATGAGTGACCTGGAAAAGAATCTTTTCTCCCATTAGCCCTGCCACTGCCTGTGGAGGTACCTTCTGTAACGACCTCCTGAAAATTTGAGTTTGTTCTCCTTTGAGTAGAGAAAGCTTAATAAGAGATGTTTAAAATAATGAAACATTAATGTGAAGCAAATAGAGATAAACTGTTTTGAGTGGATGAAAGAGGGATTTGCTAAGGAATCAGAAGAGACTCGTGGAAAAGCTTTATGACACAACAAGTGATTAAGATTTGGAATGCAGTGATACAGATTTAATCATGGCCCTCAAAGAAGTTTCCTAAAAGGGTCACTGGACTTGAAACCTTAATGCTGTTTTCTGTCCACAGTGCTAGACTTGCTGAGTTTCGTCAGTGATTTTCGTTTTTGTTTCTGATCTCCAGCATCAGCAGCTCTTTCTTTAATTATAGAGGAGTGGGATTAAATGGATTTCTATTTGAAATTACTAACGCTGACTTGATGGGCCTTCATTGTGGTACAATTCCATGATGACTCCATTTCTGTTGCCTATAGTTCCGTCACACCACTTTTTCTGCTTGCTAATCTGGAGCAAAAATGCATTTTAAAACTATTTCGGTACCCTCTGATTTTCCTCACGTAATCTTTTATATTAATTCTAGACTTAACTGTTCCAATGCACATGTGGCTGCTTTTCCAACCTCCAAAAATGTAAGCTCATTCAAAACTTCATTACACCAGTGTTTCTGCTCACTTCAAACACTGTTCAACCATCATTACTTTGGTCACTGACCTATATTGGTTCCACATCAGCAATAATTCAGTTATAAAGCTGAGTTACATTTACGCTTTTGTCTGAACTTGTCGAGATATCAGGTTGAGGTTTATTTCTAGCTGATAAAACCGCCATCTGAATATTCTGGCATGGATGGATATGTATTGATATTTAGCAAGAGAAATTTTGTGCAACAGTGAATGAATTTCTCCCACTTGGAAGTTTAGCAAACTTAAATGATGCCAAATGATCTGGCAGTACAGTTTTTGTACATCATTGTTAATTTTGACACTTTGTAAATGCTGAGAGTTTAGTTTTGAAAGGGCTCTTGTTCTTTGTTTCATGGGCTTAGCGAGAGTGGGGATGGAATGTCTCAAAGGTCTTCTGTTAACAAAAAATTGGCAAGCCTATCACTATCCAGTACTGCATCCGAGATTATGGTACAGCAAGAATTGAGCTACATTTTTAAAATTTTTGTCATATGAGATTATATTTTAGTAATTTATGTTACTGATGACAATTTGCTCAGTGTTCATTTGACTTACTTTTATCTGTTTGCTTTGGAATGAGCTCCTTTTATTATTAATTTTGTATAAAGAGACAATTCTTTCTTTTTAAAAAAGAAATTTGAGGAACTGATTTATTGCTACTTTTCACGTCAGTGACAATTTACTAAGAAAAGCCTTGCATTCCAGGCACTTCTGGGCGAAAGAAAATTATTTTGGGAAACAGGCATGTATTAAACTACATGACGATGTTTTGGGAAAATCTTTTTCACTGAAACATTTCTTCCTTGCCACCTTCCCCTTTTCATACTAGAATGCCTAAGTAAAATTACACGAGAAATGTTAGAAATTTCAAACTTATTCATGGATTGAAATACCATAATTAGCAAAACTTGTGTTTCTGAACCTCAAGATTAAATTTTCTCTTAGAATCATTCTTCTTTAGTGGTGCATTTTATCCTCTGTGATACAGCATTCTGTTTTGGGCAATAGATTTGTCTAACTTTGGAGTAGATTTGTAGCTCGGGTTGTGGGTGTTGAGGTTGGTTGGCTTGCTGAGCTGGTTTGTTGTTTCGCAGAAGTTTCGTTACCATGCTGGGTAACATCCTCATTGCAGCCTCCGATGAAGCATCGGTGTGTTTTCCTGCCTGGTTTTTAAAATCTGAAGTCCGTTGACCTGGATTGCCTCACTTCCGGTTTTCCTTCGAAGTGGAGTGTCTATGGGGTTGAGTTCTATGTGTTTATTAACTGCTTTCTTCGTGGAGTGCCAGGCTTCTAGGAATTCCTGTGCCTGTCTCATTCTTTGCCAAATATCAAGTTTGTTAATCCAATGTGCTCATGCTTTTCAACTTGCTTTTGAGTAAACTTCTAAAGTTTTAAATATGATAATGTGTTAATTCCGAATGCCACTGGTTTTGGGAACTCAATTATTGCTCTTTTGTCAGGTTGGGCATAATGACAGCAGCAGACATGTGTGAATAGTCTAATTATGTTTCATGTTTTTGAGGGCATTCATAGGATTAATGACCTAAAATAATTTGGCACAGATAACTGTACGTCCATATCAACTTTAGATCCCTTGGCATTTATTCATGATTGTTATTTTCTGTCTTTAAATTTGGAGTTTAGTGAATGTAACTTCTGGAGCATTCATGAAAAAAAAATCATTGATTACATTTGGAGACATTATTTATTTAATTCATAAATTAATGAGGTTGTTGACTTGCTCGCTGAGCTGGCTTGTTTTTGTTCAGTCATTTCGCCACCATGAGTACTCACCATAACGGACCGGACAGTGTAAATTCCAAGCGGAGTAGAACAACATCGCTTCATCGGAGACCTCACTGATGATGTCGCCTAGCATGGTGACGAAACGTCTGAACAAAAACAAGCCAGCTCGGCAAGCAAGTCAACAACCTCATCCACAACCTGAGCTACAGATCTTTGCCAAAACTTCGTAAATTCATCTCAATTGACAGGTTTTATGAACACTTGAATTAAGAGCAGAAGGCTCATTTTTACTAGAAACAAACATCTCCAAAAATCTTATTCATTGCTATTCCATGATTACGATATTGATGCAACAATCTGTTTTTCTCCTGTAATGAACCCTGATATTACTACAGCATTATCAAATTGTACTCTCACTGCTGTTCCAATCTTGTATCTTGATTTTGGGGCTTTGAGTCTTGTTGTGATGGCTGCAGAAGAGGACCCGAGTTTAGAACATAAAACATAGAACATAGAACAAAGAACAATACAGTGCAGAACAGGCCCTTCGGCCCTCAATGTTGCGCCGACCTGTGAACTAATCTAAGCCCATCCCCCTACACTATCCCATCATCATCCATAACTAGCTATTCTTTCTGCAGTCGTGTGAACTACCAATATATGTTAAAGTTAGAATATTTAACATACTGTAGGATATGAAATGGGAATATCAAGAGATTCAAAAGGCTTTGCTAAATTGCTGCAACTTCACACGTTTGCTACCTGCCTAGATGTTATATTAAAAGGGTACAATATTCAGTTTTAATATTGAAAGTTTAAGTGCTGAAATCTATTTGATTCCATATTTGATGAACCAACTTCATTGCCTGCATAAACTCTAAAGTATGGGTGTAGGTTCTGTCCTGACTAATGGGTATGTTTCATTTCAGACTAAGTCTGAAGCAATAAAAACTAACACGAGGTCCATGAATGAATCAACAGTTTGCAGCTTTATCGTCTTAATGATGAAAAGCAGACCTTTTCTGTAGTGAAGTGGCACAAGGTGCAAGCCAAAATCTCAATCCCCCTGCATGCACGTATATGTGAAAAATGAGGATCCCTGTAGTCATTCTGGTTATCTACCTTAATCTCCAATTGTTTATAGTGACCAGTATTGCCAAGCTGACTGGGAGTCTTGTCACCAATTGAAGAACTGGTGAGGAATTCCCATCCACTCCATGGGGGAGGCCTGACTGAAACAAATGCCCTTCAGGACTTAATGGATACTTTCAGGCCTACCATACAATTGAGGTTGTCCGTGGTGGAAGTTCTGCCATCAGAGCTGCTGGTCAAACAGATGCTGGCAGTGCCTCCTGCTGCCTACCTGTGGGATTGGGAGTTGCTGGTGATACTGTAGCCATCCAAGGCCTCTGATTGTAAAGCGATCCCAGGTCACAAGTGAGTGAGGGCAGGGTGGGGTTCATTGGGTTGGGTCCTCAGAGAGGGTCAGGGAATGGGAGGCAAGGACAGAAGATGGCTTTCAGTGGTCAACCCCTGGCACTCCACTATCACCTCAGTCTCCGCCCAATATTGATTCCTCTGTTCTGAAGAATGGTCACAACCGGAAGTGTTAACTCTGATTTCTCTCCACAGATGCTGTGAGACCTGCAGAGCTTTTCCAGCAGTTCACGTTTTTGTTTCTGATTCTTCTGTGTGGGGCACACTTCTCTGACAGAGATGGGTTTTTTTTTGGATAGCCTTCTGAGAATGCAGGACACCTGTGCAGCTGCCCTGAGCTGCCACTAAATTTCACTCGTCTGCGTTAACTGTTGACCTGTTAATAATGTTGATTCCCGTCCCACTGATAGAAGGGAAACCCAAGCCCAACCCATCTGTCCTCCAATTTTAGTCAGGCGATGATTTCTTGCAGACATGAGACTGGCGCAGGGAGTACCCATGATTATGATGCAGGGACAGGAAGGGATATCTGAACAGTACTGGAAATGGTAGAATATAATAGGTGTTTGAGAAGACAAAAATGATTTGGGTTTTGTTTGCTGTTGATAGCAATGAGGAATTTTACTGCTTGAGATCTAAAAATTTTGCCATTGAAGTAACCAGTGGCATGAAGCGTGCCCCAGTCAGGTATAGTATTGCTTGAGTCATATCAAACTCTCTACTTTCCCCCAATTTAAAAAAAATTAATTCATGGGAAATAGACGTCGCTGGCTGGATCCGCATCTCTTTGCCCAGACGACTGTTAGGAGTCAGCGACATCACTATGCCTGGAGTCAAAAGTAGACCAGACTTGGTAAGGGAAACCATTTCCTTCCCTAAAGGACATCAATGAACCGGATGTGTTTTCCACACCATCAACAGTGGTTTCATGGTCATCGTTAGACGCTTAATTACGGATTTTTATTGAATTCAAAATTAACCATCTGCCATGGCATGATTCGAATCTAGGTCCACAGAACATTACCTGCAGCTTTGGATTAAGTCTAGTCAAATAATACTAGACTCGTTCCCAATTTTGAAATGGTTGGCAACTGCTTCCACACTGTAGCGGTTCTATGAGTTCTTCTCTACTGATCTGTTCGCCTAGCCTTGTATCTCAATTAACCTCTTCTAGGTCAGTTTATTGCCCACGTAATTGCCCTTACTTAATTTTAAAATACAAATCTTAGACCCACATTTTTCTCTCTTTCAAATTGGATGTAATATTCAAACATTTTGCGGTTGCTGCTACCTGAAAGGGCCTTTGCTCTGAGATTATTCATTGATCTTGTCTCGTTACACAATACCATGCTGTTCCAATTAGAGAGCAGACATAATCTCAGAAACGTTCTATGAATTCCTTGCTCGGCCTACATTACTAGCCTTCTGGACTCATGCTATTGGTTGGCAAGGGGAGATTTGAAGGTGGACTAAGTGAAATTGAAAGAAGGGTAGAAACTAGAAACAAAATTTATTAATTTTTCCACTTGGCAGACAAAAAAAAGTGGCACCCATATAGTCATTGGTGTCCTGGAAGAAGTGTTGTGAGAAGGGTCCAGAGTTAGACTAGAACAAGGAATGTTCCACTTTCTTCTCAAAATCACTCGTAGACAGGATCTATGAAGATACACGTGGAATTCCCTTTGGAGGAAGTGAGACTAGTTAACAGACGTCATTCAATGAGAGATCAAGCTGAGCCTGGCAGAAGAGACTGAGATTATTATGGACTATTTTGACCTACATTCAGGGAAGAAACAGTGTGTCCTTGGGCTATCCTGGTGGGGAGTCGAGGTGTAGAATGGTTGGAGGCCACTGAGGAAGAGGTGGCTAGGGCCAGAAAACTGAGAATTATTAAAATGATGTAAGTTGTCAGGAGATTGATAAATGTAGGTGGGACTGAATCAGCCAGGATCTTATTGAATAGTGGAACATGCTCAATGGGTAGATGGCCTGCTCCTGTTTCTTAACTTTTTATCTGCACAAACCATTTTATCTTCCTGTATGATGTTTCATTTTCTCTGCAGTTCACATCTGTGCCTTATTAATGCTGATGGTACTAGTGACCCTGGCAATGATGAACATAAAGATATATACATATTTATCTGGGTTCAAGCTTTACATCAGTACACACATATGTCAAGTCGAACTGACATTTCTGTTCCTCAGAGTTCTGAGTTATCCTATGTAATACTGTTCCTTTATTATTATAACATCAGTACTGCATCTTTACTGTGTGTTAATTTAAGCTTGAGTGTTAATATAACATGGTAAGACATCATCCATAGCTTTTGTTTACCTATGCTTTGTATGTGTGTGTAATGTGTGTGTCATTTGCGGACCCAGATTTGGTAGTGATGAATTGCAGGTGGCATCTCTTTCTTAAAAAGCTGTGCTGTAGAGAGTCCAGGGTGTTGTTATAATTTAGCATGCCATGGAAAAGGATAGAGAATTGTCGACTGAGTCAGTTTCCACTGAATTAGTGGTTAATTGGGAGAATTGACTTTGGCAGAACACCTGCTTGCTCCTTCAGCCTGGTATTAGGGAGGGACACGCAAAGAGATCTAGGAATGAAAGTGAGCTAAAACTTAATGGTAGTCTATTGAAAAGAATTTAAAGAACTCTTGGCAAAGTAATTACATTTGTATCTAATCTTAGGAGTTTTACATGATCCTTGATGAATGTAAACCTAATATCTGGTTCGTAAAACTAAAGAGTTGCTTCATCTGAATTTATTCTTAAATTAAAATCTGGTTTCTTTCGTAGGCCTTGTAATTGATGGGAAAGATTCCAAACCAGATAAATTGTCCGGTCTAGGGGAAGGGGAAGAAAATCAGGATGATGATGATGATGAGGAGGAGGAAGAGGGTGGAGCAGAAACAGAGGAACAGTCTGGGAATGAAAGTGAAATGAATGAACATGAAGAAGAGGTATGATTTCAACCAAAATCAAAACTACCATTGTCTTAAATGGATGTTAGACTGGAATGAATGACATTTTCCAATGTCAAATAGGGTTTGTTGAACATCACTTTATTTTAATGTCATATAGGTGCTGAGCTTTAGCTTAAAATTCTAATACAGTTGTTAAGTCATCCTTTAAATTGTATTTTTTTAACCAAACAAACTGGCAAATTTGAAATGTGTTATATCAGTTTCCTTTTCAGATGTGCTTATCTTGAAAATTCTCTGGAGAGAGAAGATTCACGACTTTCTGAAGTTACTTTCTTTGGAGTGTACTGACAATTTATTTTTGAGGCCTGTTTCTCATTGCAAGACTGGGCTCAATGAGCTGTGAAACTTAAGAATCTTATAGCATTCTGCAGAAGGTTTGAAATATAAAGAAAGGCTGGATAGGCTGGGACTTTTTTTCACTGGAATGTAGGAGGTTGAGAGGTGACCTAAAAGAAGTTTATAAAATAATGAGAGATAAAGTTGATGGTAGTTGTCTTTTCTGTAAGATGGGGAATTTCAAGACTAGGGAGCACATTATTAAGGTGAGAAGAGAGAGATTTTAACAAAGACATAAGGCAGAATTTTTGCACGGGCTGGTTCGTGTGTGGAATGAACTTCCTGAGAAAGTGGTGGATGTGGGTACAATTACAACATTTAAAAGACATTTGGATGGATATATGAATAGGAAAGGTTTGGAGGGATATGGGCCTGGAGCAGGAAGGTGCAACTGGTTTATTTTAGGATGATGTTCAGCATGGACTGGTTCAACGGAAGGGTTTATTTCCATGCTGTATGACTCTGACTCTGTAAATTATCATGATTAGAAAGAATTGTTTCTGTGGGTACTTCTCTTTTACATTTGACGGACTAAGTAACTGTCCTCTTAGCATCCCTGAATATTGAGATTTCAGTACTGTGGTGTGTTATTGGAGATATGAACCCTAATGCTGAGTTCCCATTGCACAAATTGAAGAGCGTTATGCCCTGTCAGTATTCCTTGATGAAGCCCAGCAAAAGTCTATTTAACTGGTCATTAATCTGATACTGAGAGAGAATTTATTTCATTTCCCAATAGAATGATTCCATGCACAAGTTAAATTAATTAACGTGAAGCACCTCAGAAGGGATTGAGAGGTATTAAAATGATAATCTGTATTGATGTAAAATCAGACTTTCTTAAAAGATGAAAAACTTATATATATATTTATATATATATATATAAATATATAAATAAAAATAAATATATATATATAAATAAAATATATAATGTAAATCTTTCTCACAATTAATTCCTGTTATAGGAAGGCTATTATTAGACTGGAGAAGGTTCAGAAAAGATATACCAGGATGTTGCAGGGAATGGAGGTTTTGAGATATAAAAATATGCTGAGGTTTATCAAATCATGAGGGGCATAGGTAAGGTCAGTGACAAGGTTCTTTTCCCAAGGGTGGGGGAATTCAAAACCGGGGGCATATTTTAAGGTGAGAAGAGAAGGATTTAGAAAGAACATGAGGGGCAACTTTTTTTACACAGTGGTTCGTATGTGGAATGAACTGCTAGACAGAGTGGTTCATGCAGGTACAGTTGCAATGTTTAAAAGATATTTGGATAAGTTCATGAATAGGAAAAGTTTGGAGGGCTACAGGCCAAGTGCAGGGAGGTAGGACTAGTTTAGTTTGAGAACATGGTCGCCATTGTTCAGACTAAAGCGTATATTTCCATGCTGTGTGACTCCCTGACTCTAATGTAATTCACTAACAACTTCACAGTGAATTGCTTCGAAAGAGTAGTCACTGCTTTAGTGTGGGAACCTACCAGTCAGTTTGCACTCTGTAAGCTCCCACAAACAGCAGTGTAGTAATGATCAGAGAATTCAACTTTATGAAGTTGATTGAGGGATAAATATTGGCCAGATCACTGTAGATAACTCCATTGCTCTTCATTGAAACGGTGCTGTGGGATCTTTCACATGTACTTGAGAATGAAGACCAAACCTTTGTTTAACATCTCATCTGAAATTCAGCAGTTTAGACAGTGCAGCATTGAACTGTTAACCTGGGCTCACATCCTGAAGTGGGATTGAACATTGAGTCTGCCAACTGAACTAAAATTGATTCACAAATTAATTCAGATTAAATTTTTAATTTTTAGCACCAGCTTCCTTTTTGCATTAGTTACGTTGCAAACTAAATGGTCACATGCTTATTTTCCTGATTTGTACTACGAGTGGAAATGTGGATTGGATATTTTAGCCCTTGAGTCCAGCTCACTACTGAAATGTCTTGTTGTGTAACAGTGTTATCATCTTGGTCCTTTTAAAAATCTCATAATCCAAGATCTATACTGAGCCTTGAATAGCTTTCTGGTAGAATGGAAGCACTCTTAAATAATCTGTGCTAATTTTGGGCACTCTGCAATCCAGTTCCAGAATGGCTAATGTGACCGTGGCTGTTCTGGAATAAATCATAAATGACCTTGAAAAGCCCAGTGAAGACCACGCACATGCTAATGTTTTCTCCTTGTTGGCTCAAGATTTTCTTGATAACTTAAAAACATTGCAACCTATCCCTCAGTGTCTGTTTCACTATTTAATACTGTGTTAACATCCTTTTATGAAATTGGGTTGAAATATAACTGTTAGAACAAAGTTAATCACTGATAGTGCTCAGGTTTGGCAAGTGGTGGTTGTTGAGCTACAAGTATGGAAAGATCTCATTAAAAGAAGGCAAGTAATTTACATTGTGTTGTGTAGGATAACATGTAGATGAGTACCTTTTTGTTGGGAGGGATGCTGTAAAAGCAACCACACAATACCTTTATAACAAGCATGGGGCTGGATGAACACAGCAGGTCAAGCAGCATCATAGGAGCAGGAAAACTTGACGTTTCGGGCCTAAACCCTTCATCAGAAAATCATTTTCTGATGAAG
>JAHRHZ010000046.1:5450868-5486053 GCA_024137785.1 Ginglymostoma cirratum
AGCATCAGAGGAGCAGGAAGGTTGACGTTTTGGGCCTAGACCTTTCTGAAGAAGGGTCTAGGCCCGAAACATCAGCCTTCCTGCTCCTCTAATGCTGCTTGGCCTGCTGTGTTCATCCAGCTCTACACCTTGTTATCTCAGAATGGCATTATCTGGTTCATTCTTAACTAATTACAAGGCTTTTGTTTCCAACGGTCTTTCCGGGTTTTTGATATCCGAAGTGAGAGAAAGAGAGAGAAGAAATGCTTTCTGGAAGCCCGTTCTATATGTTGAAGGACTTCCTGATATTAGTCCTGTGGCCTGCTATTTTCACACTGTTTAAAATACCTTTTCAGATTTACTTTTTTATTATTTACAATATCACATATTTCCATAAAATCAGCTCTTAAATGCCTCTTTTTTAACAGTTCTCCTGAAGTGCTTCAGGATTTTTAAAACCTCCTAATGGTGTTATGCAAATGTTAAGTTCCCTTTCTAAAAGAGATAATGAGGACCCCAAGTTTTCCATTTTTCCTAACTGTGACCTGTAAAGTTGGAAATTGGGTTGCATACTATTCTCTTTATTGTGAGCAGAGCGTCGGTGTTCCCTTCGCACCTTGGTGACCAGAGTTGACCCTGTACTAGACATGTTTTCTGACTATAGCACTCAACAATTATTGTGAACTTTCTCTTGTAATTTATTGCTTTTACTACATAAATGCAAGTTTGTTCCATCATTCAGACATTTATTAGCCTTATTGGTTGCTTTGCTAACCTACTAAGACTCCTAGTTCTTGCCTTCAAAACGTACAGTGTGCAAAATATAATTTTGAAAATGTTTGACTTCTGAAACAAGTGTTTGGTTGTTCGGATTTTGACAGATTGCTTCAGAGGCTGGTCAGCTACGTTATGAAGTGAAATACATGGGAGGTTTATTTTTGCAGCAGGTTAAAAATTGACCCACAATCACCAAAGAAGACAAAACTGTCCAATTATTGTATCTGAACTGATTATAACAGCTACTTTTTTGGTATTGTGTCATGACCAACTCCAGCATAATTTATTCTCTTGAGGAATCAGTAATTGAGGAATCAGCCTGTGGGCTGCAAAAATTTCAGCACTTTGCTGTTAATAACTAAGGATAGCATTGATTTTAAAAATAATCTGAATGATACTTAATACTATTTTTCTCCTTATGTAACCCATTTGAACATTAGAAAAAACCTCTGTTCATGTGAAACATAGGTGGTGTTTTGAAGCCTGTTGTATGTTAAATTACAACAAAAATGCATGCATCAAGTTTGTGGTATTGGAGTAATGAATCTGCACTTTGTTCTAAAGGAGGTTTTGCTGTTTTCTAAAAGGGTGGATTCTTGCTGGCAGTAATGAAGAAATTCCTGTTCAGATTCCAAAACATTGAACAACACACATTGCGTATTAAATTATATTTTAACTGGACCAAAAATAGGATGTTTTTGTCAACCACAGAAAAAGCTCCGAGAAATAACTTCTCTTTCTAGTATACTAGCAACCATGGATTGGGGTGAGACTGCTCCTCGAGCTTTATTGTGTGGAAACCTCGACATAAAATTAAACCTGACATAATGCAAGAGGTTGGCATGCAGATCTTTTGAGTGCCAGCATCTCTCCAAAAGTAACTTTCTGTTTAACCTGGAATGTATGAAGTTTAAGGGCAAGAGACACCTGGGAACACTATCATTTATAAGTGCCTGTCTGAGTCCCATACCATCCTGATTTGGAACTGTATCATCATTCCTTCATTTTTAGTTGTGTCACAACACAGGAGTTCACTACCTAACAGCACTGACAATGTACCTATTTCACATGAATTGCAGTTGTTCAACATGACAGTTCACCTTTTTTATAGAACCCTAGTGTGGAAACAAGCCATTCAGCCCCATCAGTCCGCACTGATCCTCCGAAGACACCCCACCGGACCCATCCCCGATCCCGGCATTTCCCACGGCTAATGTACCTAACCTGCACATCCCTGAACACTACGGATAATTTAGTATGGCCAGTCCGCCTAACGTGCACATCTTTGGAATGTGGGAGGAAACCGGAGGAACCAGTGGAACCCACAAAGCCACGAGAATCTGCAGACTCCACACAGGCAGTCGCCCAAGGGTGGAATCGAACCTGGGTCCCTGGCACTGTGAGGCAGCATTGCTGGCCCGCTGAGCACCTTCTCAGTGTACAGTAAATGCTAAAGTACCCAAACCCCAAAGACAAATTTTAAATCATCCATGGAAAATATTATACTGAAGAACTGCCGAACTGTTGGCCTCGTTGCTGTAGATTGGTACTCTGTCTCCTTATACCATGTATGTAGCTACATATAGCCTCGGCTTAAAAAGACCGTTAAAATCCAACACTTAAATTACAATTTCAGTCGTTTCTGGAGCCATCTCTATATTCTGTTCAGGCTGGTTGATCAACTGTGAAGTACTTTTCGATGCTTTGATGCTTTAAAGGACCCATGTAGCCGTACATTGTTTCTTCAGGGTAATACGTTCTGCAAGTAGTCATCATGTTCTTGCAAAGTCATTGTGGCTGTAAAGGAGGTTTCAGCAATGTTTGCTATAAATACACAAGCAGTGTAGCAAAAGAGCAAGTGTCTGGTCTGATGAGTGATAAGGGTCTAGGCCCGAAACGTCAAGTTCTCCTGCTCCTATGATGCTGCTTGGCCTGCTGTGTTCATCCAGCCCCACGCCTTGTTATCTCTGGTCTGATGAGTGTTAGATTATTCGAATATTGTTGAAAGGTGGCAGCGCCTCAGGTCATGCCACTTGTTTGCATCAAGTCATGTACTGCAGATAGGATGGTTGTTCTAAGTATCAGGGTATGTGCTGTTAAAAATCAAACATCATATTACTAGGAAATGAGACAGAAGCTTCATTTTAAACAGCGCACAATTTTCAGATGAAAATGGAGCAGAAATCAACAGAGCAGAATGTATACCACTAAGTTTCAACCCTCTGTATGTGGATTATCTGAATAAATTTTAATGAAATTTGACTCGATGCCTGCATACCATAAAGAGGAAGACAAATGCGTTGTTTATGCCTCTTAGAACAGCTACTGATTACACAAACTGAAGTGTTTGATACACTTGTCATTCAGATTTCCCTCTCTTCATCATCTTCATTATTATCTTGCAATTGGCAACTGTTGCTTCCCCTGCTTTTGTAATTGCCCTTACCATCTTTCAGATGGGTCTTTGTAATGTATTAGCTTATAGCAACTATCTCTGAGACATTGCTGCTGACATCATACTCCAACTGCAATTGTTGTCCTAATGCAAATACACTTTTATTAAAACCAATTAAGTTTAAAGCTACCAGATTTATTTGAATGATGTAAGTCAGGAAGCTTTTTTGTTCAGAGATAACAAGAACTGCAGATGCTGGAGTCAGAGGCAACACTGTGTGGAGCTGGAGGAATACAGCAGGCCAGCTAGCATCAGAGGAGCAGGAAAGTTGACGTTTCAGGTCGGGACCCTTCCTCAGAAATGGGGAGAGGGAAGGGAGCTGGGAAATAAAGAGAGAGAGGAGGGATGGGGCTGGGGAAAGTCGGTGGGATGGTGATAGGTGAATGCAGGTAGAGAGTGGTGGGGAATGGTCAGTAGGTTGGATTGGACAGATAGATGGGAGAGAAGATGGACAGGTTGTGTCAGGTCAAGGAGGTGGGGATGAGAGGCCGGGGGTGGGTAGATTCTAAAACTGGTGAATTCCATGTTTTAGGCCATAGGCCATAGGCTGTAGGCTCCTGAGGCGGAATATGAAGTGCTGCTGCTACAGTTTGTGGGTGGTGTCATTGTGGCACTGGAGGAGGCCCAGGATGGATATGTCACCCAGGGAGTGGGAGGGGGTTTTAAAATGGTTGGCGACCGGAAGGTGGTGGTGTTTGTCATGTACAGAGTAAAGATGCTCTATGAAATCGTCCCCGAGAGTCCGCTTGGTCTCACTAATGTAGAAGAAGCCACATCAGGATCAATGGATACAGTAGACCAAGTTGTCAGATGTACAGGTGAACCCCTGTTGGATATGAAAGATTTGTTTGGTGCCTGGGATGGAGGTGAGGGGGGAGGTGTAGGGGCAGGTGTAGCACTTCCTGTGGTTGCAGGAAAAGGTGCCGGGTGCAGTGGGGTTACAGGGGAGTGTGGAGTAGATGAGGGACTTGCAGACGGAGCGATCCCTATGAAAGGCAGAAAGGGGTGAGGAGGGAAATATATCTTTGGTCGTGGGGTTGGATTGTAGGTGGTGGAAGTAGCAGAGAATGATACACTGGATGCAGAAATTGGTGGGGTGATATGTGAGGACCAGAGGGGCTCTGTCTTTATTTTTATTGGGCTGAAGTGCCGGAAATGCAAGAGATGTGGTTGATGACATTTTTTGATCAC
Organism: Ginglymostoma cirratum; assembly: GCA_024137785.1. NCBI lineage: Eukaryota > Metazoa > Chordata > Chondrichthyes > Orectolobiformes > Ginglymostomatidae > Ginglymostoma > Ginglymostoma cirratum. The sequence goes on from JAHRHZ010000046.1 coordinate 5,455,271, forward strand.
CGGAGAGAGGAAGTTGAGGTCCTTGAAATAGGAGGACATCTGGGATGTCAGGGAGTGGACCACCCCATCTTGGGAGCAGATGTGGCATAGGCGGAGGAATTGGAAGGATCACGTTCTTGCCGGAGGGTGGGTGAGAGGAGGTGTAGTCTAGGTAGCTGTGGGAGTTGGTGGGCTTGAAATAGATGTCAGTGTTGAGGTAGTGACCAGAAATAGAGGTAGAGAGGTCCAGGAAGGGAAGGGAAGTGAAGTATCGGAGATGGTCCAGGTGAATTTGAGGTTGCGGTCAAAGGTGTTTGTAAAGTTGATGAACTGTTAAAGCTCCTTGTGGGAGCATGAGGCAGCACCAATAGTCATCAATGTAGCGGAGGAAGAGGTGGGGATAGTGCCAGTGTAACAACAGAAAGGGGACTGTTCCATGTATCCTACGAAGAGGCAAGCATAGCTTGGGCCAGTATGGGTGCCCATGGCCACCCCCTTAGACTGTAGGAAGTGGGAGGAGTTAAAGGAGAAGTTGTTCAGGGTAAAGTCAACTTCTATTAAGCAGATGAGGGTGTTGGTGGAAGGGAACTAGTTGGGCCTACAGGAAACGAAGAAGAGGAGGGCTTTTGGGCCATCTGCGTGTAGGTGGGGAGTTCCTGGACCTGGGGAAAAGAGAGTCAAGGTAAGCAGAGATTAGTTTGGTGGGGCAGGAGCAGGCAGAAACAATGGATCCGCCGGGGCAGTCAGGTTTTTGGATTTTGGGAAGGAGATAGAAACAGGCGGTGTGGGTTTGGGGAAAGATGACGTTGGAGGCTGTGGGTGGGAAGTTTAAAGCTACAAGATTTATTTGAATGATGTAGGTCAAGAAGCTTTTATGTTCACGTAGTTCACTAAAAGTCAGGGTGATGCTTGGGTGGTGTCTCTTGCTGTTAAATACCTAATTTAAAGGTTCAGTAATTGCAAATTATTGGGTGCATCCAAAATAATGGAATGTATCCCTGTAACAGAAAAGGAAAGGAGAACATTGTTCTGGGGAAAATTATCATCAGAAATGGATATATTTACAGATCAGGTGGGAATCAATCTAAAACCAGAATAATCACTAACCTCAGTAATTGAACTATAGTATACGCTATAGGTAAAACTCGCTGACCTATCGGCGTAAAGTTTTCTCTATTTCTCACCATTCTTGGCTGCTTTGAAGTGGACAAATCTTGACTCCATTCTAATAGAAATTGAGTTGTGATTTTGCCGAATGAATTTGATGTAAAACTTTGACTGTGAAAGAATAATTAAAATTGGTTCATGTTGATTTTTAACCAAAGTTGTATTATTTTTCTAGCAGATGTGTTGGAGATGAAAATAATACCATTTGCCAAGAAACTGATTCACTTTACAGTTTTGGAACACAGGTTATAATTCCGCAGAAAATCATTGCTAGGCTTTGCTAGGTCATTAACCATCTGTGCAAAAATCCATTTCTGACTGTTTAAATTATTTTTATCCAGTTTAAAATACTGAACGTACCAATGAATTCGCAGCTTGCTGCAAATCACTGGAATCAGCAACAGGCAGAACAGGAAGAAAGAATGCGTATGAAGAAACTGACACTTGACATTAATGAACGGCAAGAACAGGAAGACTACCAGGGTAAGAAAGGGGGATAAAAGAGCTTGCAGTAATTGTTTGTACTTACTGTAGAAAGTAACCTGAGCAGTCATTCTGCAACTGAAAATGATCTTTTTTGGTTTCCTCATCCGTACGTATATTGGTGTATCTGTTATGTATATGCTGCACTGTCAGCTGAGCTGAGATTTGGGACTGTGCTAACCTATTTCTAATTTGCTACATTCACAACTTCAGGTGTTCAAGTGAATATAATCCGGGCTGTTTTAGCCCCACGAGCAAGAACCTGGCAAACATATTGGCCAATTGGCTTACATGTTTCCCAATCTTGCTTTGTGTTAGTGATGATTGTCTGGGAAGTAGGAATAAGGCTAGAATTTACCGAATTATAGCCTTTGTGTTATATAGTTATGCACACAATTTTGTATATTAAGTCTAGTTCTGAGGTACAATGAACTTTTGTAGAAAAAGTTCAGCATAGCTGAAAGACTGCAACACTTCACTGGAAGACTGATGATGTGTAATCATTAATAACTGTGCAGATCCCAAATGTAAGCTTTAATTGTTTGGAACTGCAGCTGGAGTCTATCAGTGTAGGCAGGACAAGCTGTTAAGAAGCTGGGAGAAGAATATAGTTTAAAATATTGCCTACAAGTTAAGAGTTGGCAGGTGCCTTGTGCGATTGCAGCACAGGCTTGGAATGCAGATTTTTCAAACTGTGCTGTGGTTTCCTACAGTCATGAGGCTCTGGGAACACAAATGAAATGTTTGAAATGGATGTCAGATGCGCAGGAACATTTTATGCAGCTAATACCATTGGAAAGGTTTGGCAAAATGGAAGATCTTGCTCCATAGAGTCATACAGCATGCAAACAGACCCTTCAGTCCAACCAATTCATGTCAAACATAATCCCAAACTAAGATAGTCCCACCTGCCTGCTCCTGGCCCATATCCCACCAAACCTTTCCTATTCATGTATTTATCCAATTCTTCATGTTTTACGTGAAATCTGTAAAATCCCCATTCAAAATGAAGAAATCTTTGCACAGATGTTCTTTCCTTTTATTTCCTCTTGAAACATGTTGGGGTGGTTAGAATAGTGCGCTAAATCTTGAGAAATTTGAAACCAATTTTGGTGTAAGACTTATTTAAGGAACAAGTATGCTTCAGATTCTCGAAGTACTTTGTCAAAATTTAATTACAATTTTGGCATTTTTTTTCTTGTGTTCTGTACATGGTTAGTATGCTCAATACCTGTTTTTAATCACTTCAGGTTACCATCAGAATGTGATCATAGCATTAAATATAAATGTAACTATTGTTATAACCTGAAAATAGATGTAATATTTGAAACCGCAGTAGATTTAAACATTTTGACAAAATGTTAACTCTTCCATTTTTGTACAGAACTTCATCTGTAAGATGAATTATATATGTCCAAATAAATTAACTTAGATTTTGTTTCCATTAATTCCTGGAGCATCAGCATTACTAAAAATGCTAATGTTTGTTGTGCGTCCGTGGTTGCCCTTGAGAAGATGTCTAGCTGCCACCTTGAATTCCTGCAGTCTGGGTATCATAGATGTTGTTGTGGAGGGGATTCCACCATTTTTATTCATTGATCATAATAGAATACAGATATAGTTCCAAACTTGTGCGTGTAAGGGATGGAACCTGTATTCATTCTAACTCTGTGCGTCTGCTGCCCTTGTCCTTGTAGATGGGAGAGATCACTGGTTTGGCTCCGTTTTGGAGCCTTGGTGAGTTGCTGCAGTGCATCGTGTAGATAGTATGCCCTGGCCACTGTGTGCTGATGGTGGAGAAAATGCTTATGTAATTTAGTGATTGGGTGCCAGTCAAAGGGCCTGTGTTGTCTTGGATGGTGTGGAGTTACTTGAGTGTTTTTGGAGCCGTACTTGCCCAGGCAAGGGGAGAGAATTCAATCAACTCATAACTTCTGTCTTCGAGATGGTGAACAGGCTTTTGGGAGTCAGGCTTTTGGGCTACTCTCTGCAGATTTTCCAGTCTGACTTGCTCTTGTAGTCACAGTTATCCAATTAATTTTCTGATCAGTGGTAGCCCCTTCAATCCTGATTTGAATCTCAGAATTGTTACTGTCAGGAAGCTCTGGGAACACAAATGAACTGTTTTTGAAGTGGATGAGGGATGCACATTCATCCCATCATGCATCAAGTCTCCACTGAGCGTTCAAATGAGGAATGCATCTTGAACCATTCTTGTGCCGCCTCCTGCAACCCTTTGCATCTGTCTTTTTTTAGATAATTCATTTTTGAATGACTTGATTGAACTTGCCTCCACTACACTTTCCAGCTGTGCATTCTAGACTTTGACCACTCGGTGGAAAGAGATTTTTTCATGTACTGCTACTTTAAAACTCTGGGAACAGTTTCTTCTTATCTGCTATGCCCACACCCCTCATGATTTTGATTACCTCCATAAATTTGTCTCTCAGCTTTCTCTCCTCCATGGAAGGTAGATCCAACTGCTCAAAGCTATCCTCATAACTAAAATTCCTCATCCCTGAAATAATTTTCTGCTCTCCTTTCACAAAGTGTAGTGCCCAAAACTGTAAACAATTCTACAACTGAAGTTGAGCTGGTGTCTTAAGACCACCTTTGTGTTTAAAGTTTTAGCAAAGATTTGTAGCTCGGGCTGTGGATGATGTTGTTGACTTGCTCGCCAAGCTGGCTTGTTTTTGTTCAGACGTTTTGTCGCCATGCTCGGTGACATCATCAGTGAGATCTCCGATGAAGCAATGTTGTTCTACTCCGTTTGGAATTTATACTGTCCGGTCCATTATAATGAGTAGTGTCATTTCCAGTTTTGTCCTGTATGGGTCCAGTTGTATATGTTTGTTGATTGCATTATGGGTTAAGAACCATGCCTCGAGGAATTCCCGTGTGTGTATTTGTTTGGCTTGGGCTACTATAGTTACGTTGTCCCAGTTAACCTGATGATCTTCATTGTCTGAGTGTATCAGTATTAGGGAAAGTTCGTCATGTCGTTTTGCTGCTTGCTGATGTTTGTATTCTGACGGCTAGTTTCCTTCCTGTCTGTCCAATGTAATGTTTGTGGCAGTCATTGCATGGTATTTTGTAAACCACGTTGGTTCTGCATGTTTTGGGGATAGGGCCTTTGTCGTACAGTGGCTGTGGGCTTGTGTGCAACCATGATTCCTAGTGGTCTTAGGAGTCTCTTTGTCAGTTCTGATATGTTCTTGTTGTAGGGCAGTGTGGCCAATGTGTTAGGGCATACTGTGTATTGACAACAAGAGGACTATAGTAGCCCATGCTCGGGTATTCCTGGAGGCATGGTTCTCAACCCGTAATGCAAACAACAAACACGTAGAATTGGACCCAAATACAAATCCGTACAGAACAAAACCGGAAATGACCGTGCTCACATAACAGACCAGACAGTGTAAATTCTAAACGGAGTAGAGCAATATTGCTTCATCGGAGGCCTCACTGATGATGTTACCTAACATGGTAGCGAAATGTCTAAATGAAAACAAGCCAGCTCGGTGAGCAAGTCAACAACCTCACCACCTTTGTGTTTTACACCCTGAGCCTAGGATAGTGTATAGTATAATAATTGCATTCTCCACCTGTCCTTCCATCTTCAGGGTCTTCTGCTCATTTACATCTGGATTCCTATTCTCCTGCATCTGTGTTTTACACTGTATGTCTCTCCATTTTCCATCTACCAAAATGAATTATTCACATTTTTCTGTTTTGAACACTGCCGTCCACCATTGGTCTGACCAAAACTGCACCAAAAGTATCTGTGTTCATTTCAAGTTCTACACTAAGCTCCTCTTGGATCACAACATTGCCAAGTTTCTTCTCATCAGCAAATTTTGAAATTGTACCCTGTGTGTCAAGGTTTAGGACATTCATATATATCAAAGCAAGATCAGTGATAAGTTTGTTTTAATTTGGGGAGACAGTGGGGGGTATCTGATTGCATAATGAGCATTGCCACAGCTGATGTATTGAGTATTCCTAATATGATACACCAATGTGGGTTTATTTGCTCATCATTGCAATTTACATTATTCATGTAACTTCCAGTGTTACAACAGGTTGCGTGGGTAAAACCCATTCTGATTGAAGCAGGGTTTATTCAATGCTGTTGAATCCGTGTAAGACTGTCAATTCCGAGTTGATAGAGTAATCTCACACTCACATATGGCTAAAATCATTACACTGTTTGCACAAAAAAACACCACTTGGGAAAGGTGTCAAAAGCTGATACCTTTCACTTCAAGGGGTTTAGGCAAGATATTTCCACTTGTGGAAAAAGAAAGAGTGGGCAGCACGGTGGCTCAGTGGTTAACACTGCTGTCTCACAGCGCCAGGGACCCAGATTCAGTTCCACCCTCAGGTGACTGTCTGTGTGGAGTTTGCGCATTCTCCCCGTGTCTGCATGGGTTTCCTCTCTCAGGCCAGAGATGTGCAGGCTAGGTGAATGGGCCATGCTAAATTGCCCATAGTGTTCAGGGATGTGTAGATTAGGTGAGTTTATAGGGAAATGGGTCTGGGTGGGAAGCTCAGTGGGTTGGTGTGGACTTGACACACTGAACAAAATGAACACACCTGAAGAAGAGGAACTGAGAGAGAAAACAGAAGAAAAGGAATAAATAATTAAATGTAAGAGCATTTAAATGATAGATTTAAATAAGAACAGCAAAGTAATCTTTTAAAAATCAAGCACTCGGTTTCAGGAATTTAGAATTTGTGACTGATAGCACGCAGGATGTTGAAGTTGGAGCTGGCAGTGCTTCTGTTTTGATGTACTCTTGTGCTATTAAAATTCTTCTGTGTTGGACTTGGAGGCAAATGTCTTATAAATAAGTAAGATCTCACATTATTTGAAGTATTTTTGGCAATGGATATATGAAACATTGCTAAGCTTAATAGGAAACAATACCTCAGTGGTTCAGTCCAAGGCTTTAATGGACGCTTTTGAACATAACATGTTACCAGTCTTGGCTTTGCGATAACAATTTAAGTAATTTTATTAAATGACTTTGTACAATACTGAAAGTAATTTAACAATTAATTAGATAGACAGTTTCTTCCAAGATTTCAGATCACTCCTGGTTCATTTTGTTTCAGCATTCCATCTTAGAAGTGTTATTTATTCTTCCTTATTTGTTCTACAAAGTATCATTAGGCCACTAGGGGTGTAGAGAAACGAATGCAAAAACAATACTGAGAAATGCGCTGCCTTGAAGAACCAGCTTATACAGATGAGTTTTTCCCTCTCTGCAATGGTAGGTCCTTATTTCATGCCACATCCTTAGTTTCTTTGCCTCAATCTACAGTATTCTGAATCTGAACTGTTGGGTGCACTGCAAAACACCTTTCCACAGTGAAACTTAGAAGGCATTTTCCAGCTCCTCAAAGCAACAACTTGCAATGCTGTTTCACTGGTACCAGATATCTTCCCTCCCTGCTCACCATCCCTATTCCTCTTGCCTGCTTAGATGGTGAGTGTTGTCATGCAATTCACATCTGTAGATCTTTTTTGCATAGAAATGGCATTATATCCTTGAATGCCCTGTGTGACTTGGAAATGACCCATTATTGTGTAAATGAAGTAACAATATGCTTAGTCTCCCAAGATGCATTTGGCAGAGGCTGGCTGTGTCCAACCTCTTAAAACCTTTCCCAAAATTTTGGATAGAGCAGTCAGAAGTCATGCAAACCAGAGGTTTTTAATCACTGATTATAGAATCTTCTGTTTTGACGGGCCACAGAAAGAGTGCTACTTGTGTTACTTCGTAGACTGCTTTTAAAAAAAAAAGGGAGAATTTCTCAACCCCTACTGAGCGTAAGCTTAAAGTTCAAAGTTATATCACTCTCAATAATTTATTCAGCCCATTGGTTAATTTAAGCTTAAAGACATCTTTGTTTCAACTATGTACTTCATACTTGCATTGATTTGATTCAACCCTGTTTCTGCCTCAAAGATTGGCTGGAAAAAGTGTTCAGGTAGCCCACAGGATTGACACCACTGCTGTTCCAAAACCACAACTTTTTTTCATTATGTGGAGATTGAAAAAATTGTTCGAAAAATGTGATTTTAGTACAGGAGCCATTTGCCATCTAGTTTTTGCATTGGTTTCAACTTTCTCTGCAAAACGGTAATATTTTAGCCACTGATCACAGTTATGGATTGAGATGACACTACATATGGCTAACTGAAATGCTCAACTGGTCAAATAACCTAGGCTGCTTTGTTTCTTTTGCTGGGGTTTGAATAGACAAGAACGTGAACCCGTAGCTTCTGGAGGGGAGAGGTAAAACAATTATTTATAATTTAATCCTTTCTGATTCAACAACAGTAACTTGCTTGACCACATCATGAAAATCATAATGAAAGGAATCCTATGGTCAGTAAAAAGGTTAAAGCAAGAAGGACCTTTATTTGGCAACTTTACATACTGAGCATTTTTCTTTTTTACTGTCTTAACTTCTGTTGTCCCTTATTTTCTGCTAAATAAAAATTCTGATAGTGAAGCCTTAGACAATGAGGGTGAAACTTTAAGTTTGCAATGTTTCTACTAATAATTTTAAATTATTATTGCAGAGATGTTACAGTCCCTGGCACAGCGTCCAGCTCCAGCAAACACCAATCGTGAGCGGCGACCACGGTATCAGCACCCTAAAGGAGCACCAAATGCTGATCTCATCTTCAAGACAGGGGGGAGGTAAGGGTGTTACAACCCTCCAAGAACTCTGCGTTCCTCCCACTCTGGCCTCTTGTGCATCTCCCACTCCCTTCACCCCATCGTTGGCTGCCATGCCTTCAGCTGTCTAGGCACTACGCTCTGGAAATTTGTTATTAGACCTCTCCGCCTCCCTCTCTTCCTTTAAGATCCCAAAAACCCAACTCTTTGACCAGGCTTTTACTCAACCTTCCAAATATCTCCTTTGAACATCAATTTTTGCCTGATTACACATCTGTGAAGGGCTTTGGGACAATTTAATGTGCTAAAGACATTGCAAAAATGCAAAAAGTTATTGTTGGATATTACTGTATTAAAAATGAGCATGCTTCTCAACAGGTTACTCCGCATATTTTCAACCTGGCATGCAGAGACCCTTGCTGCTTGGGATGAATGGTTTTTTTTTAAAGAAAATATATATTAAGGAGGTTCTGTAAAAGAGTATTAAATTATCAAGATTGATTCACTGAACACAACAGACTAAATCTAAAGACCTTGATAACATTTCACTTCAGTTCATCATTCTGAGGTATACAAAACTTGTCTAAATTTCCCTCCAATTTTCCTTCTCTCTGCAGGCAAACATTTTTAAAAATTTCTTTGGTTCTGTTATGGGTAAAATGCAATGTGGAACCGGTTTTGTCAAGTTGTAGTTACGGATCTCTCCATGGAGCATTTGTATTAAGAGCTCTTTAAACCTTATTCCATTACCCAGGAGTTCATGGCACGTTTTAACAAAAATGCTTCTTGTTAATTATGGTTTATTTGCCTTTATTTTAAACTGTTCTGCAGAGGCAATGGAATGTGTGTTATGAAGTAGGAAGATCTTTATTGTTTGAATGCAAATTCAATTATCACAAGACAAGTAACTTGGCACTTCAGGTCATGTCCATTTTTGTGAGCATCCTTTTTAATGCCCTTGCTTAAGTAGGATAGAACTATATTTAATGATTATGTTTGTAACATCTGCTCCAGGGCTCATTCTATTTTCGGTTTGAAGTATTTTCAATCATTCTTGATCTGTCATGGGGTGCAGGGATGGTTGTGTACTCCTGTTCATTTTGCTGCCACTTTACACTTAAGCTGTGCAAAAAGAGCTTGTGTCTGAATGCCAAACTTCATACAAGCCTGGGAGAAAGTGATTAGAACAGACATTGGGTACTTCACTATCCTTGTCTGTAATTGTAAAAAATAATCAAACGTTGACATTGTCCTGGTTTGAAACGCAGATACTTTTTGGAGATTTAATAGATTCTGGATGAACTTTACTGACTCTCTTCAGTCTCGAGCGGTGGCTCTTGCAAAGTTATAATGTGGCAACTCGAGCATACCTACCTCACATGAGGTGTCAGTTTTCCGGAATGATGATCATGTGAATAGGAAGAAGCAGGTTCAAGAGGTAACAGGATTTATTTTTCATGTGCAGTATCTATTTAGAGCAAATCATTTTGGCGAGACTGAAAGCCATTAAGTGCTGGTAAACTATATTTCAGCATGAGGGAAGAAATGAGCCAAGGAAGAGGGAAAGTAGGATTTCAAAAGATGGGGGGGCAATTATTTGATCCTACTCTGCATTGATTTAGTCAAGCTTTATGCAACTTAGTTCGGAGTGTAGATTTATGCTGTATGTACAGTGTAATCAGGGAAAGCAGAAATATGAGAGAATGTTAGTTCCGTGCCACTTTTCCTCATTTTAGGCAGTAAATTACCAAGTAGTCATTCCAAAGATTATTTAGCAAGTTACTTGCCCAATACTTTCGGGCAATAGTGTGGCGTAACAGAGGCTACAAAGACCTTCAAAATGTCAGTTGGGTGGAAGGGTTTCTGATTTGGTGACTGGTGTGGTTTCTGTCTGTATTAAGGAAGTAGTATCCAGTTGAATTGTATGTGGTGTGCTTTAAAAGATTATCATTCTAGTGAAGAGTTTGCGTTGTTCCTTATGAGAACAAATAGACTTAAACTGGTAAAAACAGTAGGGTAGACTGAGCATAATTTCTGGCAAAAATTGTGGAAATAATGGTACCCGATAGTATTCGATTCACTGTGTGAAAGTAATTCTAAGTATTAGTTGAATATGTATTTTGAAAAATAAAGATGACTTTGCCTTTTTTTTTTACTGTAATTGTTTCCAGTTGTGTTGCGTTGTCCCTTCAAGTTCACTACCTCAATCAGAAATGTAATGGAAAATTAATTGCTAAGTGGTGGCATGAGAGTTGTGCTACACTGAATTGAACTTCAACAAACGTTACACTGGTGTTCATTTTTAAAATCCAGATATGGAAACAATATAAAATGTATGTGCTAATTATTTTTGGTTTTGGTATAGATGAGTTTCTAGAATATGGAGAAAAGGATGAAATTCGTGAATAGTTAGAAAGTCATGACATAATCAAAAATATTCATTAGTTTGTGAAAGCCATGTTATATTTGATTAATCTGAGGACATCAAGTCATTTAGATAAATGTAACAGCGGATATTTCATAAGAATTTTCGAAGGGCATGGGAAGGTATCATCGGAGTAACTTGCTATAAATTAATTGCGTACTAAAGGGAATATAATTGAAATAATAATTATTGGGGAACAGGAAGCAAAGAGTAAAGATCAATTAATATTTCCAGATTGATAAGACATAGGTAATGGAATGTCACAGATATACCCGGAGCCTTTCCATATGTGACAGTTGCATGATCTTGAATGCCCTGAATGACAATACTGAAGTACTAAATTATTAAATATCAATTTGGGAAATATGGCAACATAAACAATGTATAGTGGCTCAGTGGTTAGCACTGCTGCCTCAGTACCAGGGACCTGGGCTCGATTCCAGCCTTGTGTGGAGTTTGCACATTCTCCCTGTGTCTGCGTGGGTTTCCTCCAGTTTCCTCCTCCATCCAAAGATGTGCAGGTTAGGTGGATTGGTCATGGGAAATGCAGTGTTATGGGGATAGGGTAGGCTCTGCTCCTTGGAGAATCTTTGTAGAACGGTCTTTATCTGCACTGTAGGGGTTCTGTCAGTGGGTTAGTAGAAGTCTTTAGTGTTACAAAGAAGCGTAGTAACGGAACATATTGTCAATATGCATGAATAGGGCGACAAAAATACAATAAGGTGCTCACTCCATAGACCTTTTAAAGGTTGATGTCAGGTAGAAATGAACATAAAAAGACAAATAACATTCTGTATTACATATATAGGGAGATCTTGGAAATAAAACCAAGTAGTAATGTTGAATTTATGCAAGGCTTACAGCATGGGTGTTGCATTGTAGCAAAGTTGATTACAATTGTGAACAGAGGTACAAGATTACGCTTGTGAAGTTTGGTTGAAAATTGAAAGCCCTGGTTATGGGACATCCGGTACACGTGCTAAAACTAAAAGATTTTTATGAGGTTGAATAACAAAACTTTGTCCTGCAAGTGAATCGGTAGCAAAATGGGCAGAGACTTGGGCTTATTAGTGGAAAGAAAGCAACACAATCAATTCACGGCACTTCTCTGTTGTTCTAGAATTAGTACTCGAGATGATCCTCTAGTATTGGGATTATCTTTGCATTATCCAGAACTTGATTTGTAGTTTGACATGAACTTTCAAGCAGAAACGTTGAATGCAGTTTTACTCAGGATGTACATGTCCAAAATAAACTTGAGTAAATTTCCTCTGTTTCTCTGCTTTTTTTTTCCTTTTAATGATGGAACAAAGCACTAATTTGGATTTGCTCACTGTTTTGTACTTTTCTTGATTTGAGGAATTGTGATGAGTAGGAGGAGGGAACCTTGAGTTGTTATATTTGAGCATCAACCGGCAGAGACATGTTTGCTGTTTTTTTTTCCCTGACGTGGTATTTTGGGAATTAGACCATTTGCAAATGCAGTCAGTATGGGTTATAGATTTTAAAATAAAAACTAAAGCAACTGAATTAACACTTCTGTTTAGTCAGAAATGGTTTTCAGGGGCTTTGCTTCTTTAAAAATACTGAAGTTTACATAGTGTAAAAAGTATAAATTTACAGTATCAGGTTAATTATGGCTGGGTTAGCAGAAAAATCAATCCAGTTTAATCTCGTGGATGAAAATCCTGCGGCAGAAATTGCAGCAAGTGTCTGCAAAACTAAACCATCAGTAATGGACAGAAAGGTCTTTGTTCAAAATGCTCACTTTAGAGGTTTGTGGATTTAATTTGTTTTAATTTTTGTTTGATGCTTGCTGTGAAATGCTACACAATTCAATCCTGTTGTGTTTAGTGCAGCCTCTGTACTAACATATAGTAGCTACAAAATATTTTCATGGAGGGAATTGTCTTTGCCTTTTTTATTGGTACGTGTTATGGTGATGTAAGATTTTTTTCTCATGTACCTGTTGTTGTCTTTTGAATATTTATTTCACTGTGAAGTTCTGCCTTGCAATGATATCATCTGACTATTTGAAGTCTATTCCATTTCATCAATTTCAAAGCTGGTTCAATTTAATAAATTTCTATGCAAATATTATTGATTTCTAGCAAAATTGAACATTGCCAAAATACTGTTTACATTGAAAAACCTTGTGACCACTTATATTTTTAGTTCTTTTTCACCTCTTTCACCTGCCCTCCACAAAATTAAGTAGCTTTTTTCATTTAATCTTTTATTTTATATTGAATTCTTTGTGGGCTATATGTGTTTCATAACGTGGTCAAAACATCTAAAAAGTTTTCCAATTCCTGTTGAAATCATATCAAGCTGCGTAATTTAGGAAATTTTTAATGATTAATTCAGCACATGGAAGCCTGCAGGCAACATGTCTGAAATTTATTGAACTGATCTTTGCACATTCTTGCTGGTCAAATTAAAGTCTGGTTTCGTACTGTGGAAAAAAGTTGTTGCAATAAAGTGGTTTGGTGTCTATTTTATTGTATATCTGTTTTAAACCCAGATAGTTTTCAAGATCCTTATTTCTGGGGATATGGTGTTGTAATGGTAATAACCTGCAGGCCCAGGCTAATAGTCTGTGGACATGGGATCAAATCCAATTTATCAGTTGGTGGAATTTAAATTCAACTCAAAAATCTGGAGTTAAAAGCTAGTCCCAAAAATGCTGACCGTGAAACTTATCTTTGCCATTAAAAACTCACTAAGGTCCTTCAGGGGAAGAAATCTGCCGTGCTCACCCAATCTGGTCCTGTAAATAGTTTCAGATCCACAGTAATGTAGTTGACTCTTTACTGCCCTCTGAAATAGGCTAGCAAACTACTTAGTTCAAGGGCATTTAGGGTTGGGGATGAGGTGCTGGCATTGCTAGAGATACCCATATGCCATGAAAGAATAAGAAATTCAGGATGAGTTTATGTCAATTGCTGAAATGAAGCATTAGTCACTTTCTCAAAATAATGCAAGATTTATTCCGATATTTCTTGTTCTCGAACACGTGTAATATCACGATGGCTTTAATGTGCAAAACGTTCAGAAGAGAGCATGTTGTATGTCCATTTTTAAAATTTGCCTGATAAATGCTATGGGAGAATATAGTTTTCTTAAATTGGTTATACCAATTCACAAGCCATTTATTTTTCTGATAAGATGTATCCAATCTTTGATAAAATGGAAATCTGGTTAATTTACGATATTAAATTTTTGCAAAGACTGTGGTCCTTGGTTATATCCTGGAAGTGATACCAACAATACCAAGGAGCATGCTATCTGTGCATTTGATTTTATTTTGAAACGGCGATCTTACGACTAATTTTAATACATAATGACAAGATAGAGAAAGATTCAGTAGTTATGTATTGAAGTCTTGATTCATTTTATGCGATTTTCTTCCTATCCCTCCCAAAGAAATATTTTTGTTGACTATAGCTGTGTACTTTGACCACGAGTAGCTTTTCATTTTGACACCGGTTATGACTTTTCTTTTTAAATATCAGTTGCAGGTGTTGTTTCCTCAAGTCAGCTATTTGCATAGCTTTATATTTCAGGTTTTCTTGTTTTCATAAATAAATTGAGTTTAATTAAAATACTGAAGATTCCTCCCCCCCCCACCACACAGTTGAACAGCAGCCTCTTTTAGTTTGCAGAGCTAGAAGCTCCAATTAATTGATAAAATAATGTCAACACTAGTGGGCATCAGATAAATTTTACAGGATAAGCTACTAGTTAGGTTTTATATATGAGACAACAAGGTGTAGAGCTGGATGAACACAGCAGGCCGAGCAGCATCAGAGGAGCAAGAAAGCTGATGTTTTGTGTCTAGACCCTTCTTCAGAAATGGGGGAGAGGAAGAGAATTCTGAAATAAATAGGGAGAAAGGGGGAGGCGGATAGAAGATGGATAAAGAAGAAGATAGGTGGAGAGGAGACAGACACGTCAAGGAGGCGGGGTTGGAGCCAGTAAAGGTGAGTGTAGGTGGGGAGTTAGGGAGGGGGTAGGTCGGTCCAGAGAGGACGGACAGTTCAAGGAGGCAGGATGAGGCTAGTAGGTAGGAGATGGAGGTGGGGCTTGAGGTGGGAGGAGTGGATAGATGGGAGGACAGGTTAGGGAGGTGGGTACGAGCTAGGCTGGTTTTGGGATGTGGTCGGGGGAGAGGCGATTTTGAAGCTTGTGAAGTTCACATTGATACCATTGGGCTGCAGGGTTCCCAAGTGAAATATGAAGTGCTGTTCCTGCAACCTTCAGGTGGCATCGTTGTGGCACTGCAGGAGGCCCGGGATGGACGCGTCATCCAAGGAGTGGGAGGGGGAGTTGAAATGGTTTGTGACTGGGAAGTGCAGATGTTTAGTGCAAACTGAGCATAGGTGTTCCGCAAAGCAGTCCCCAAGCCTCCGCTTGGTTTCCCCGATGTAGAGGAGGCCACATCTGGAACAGCGGATACAGTATACCACATTAGCAGATTATCGAGCTCTACACCTTGTTGTCTCACATTCTCCAGCATCGGCAGTACCTACTATCCCTGCAAATAGGTTTTATATCTGTTATGTTTAGGTTTAGTTGCAAAGAAAGCTTACTATAACGATAATCAATCGCCAGGTTCGTAGAATTCCCATTAGGTTCGAATTTAATTTTTTTAAAAAAATACAATAGCCATTGTAAAGCAATGTGTTGCAAAGCCCAATAAATATCTATATTTGAAGGCTTTATGGATAGGTATGGTGGTGATAGGAGCAACTCCATATGTAGGATATTTCTGGAACATTTAATCTATGATGTTTTTATACAAAACCAAAGAAAATGGCAACTGCTTAGGGAAATAGACAGCACGGTCTCTTAAGCAGAAATGACACTAGCTTTTCAGTTAGATCCATTATTTGACTGTAAAGACTGTAATAGTTTCCCATCTGTGAATATATAAAAAAAAACCTATGCTTGTGGATGCTTGGAGGATATCTATATACAAAGGTCATTAAACAGAAGGTAGTCAATAATAATATTGCTAAAATCACTTCCAAGCCAAAATAAAGGAAGTACTTTTAGCAATGTTATTACTGTTTCTCAGTCTTTTATTTCAAGTACTATTAGGAGTTTGAGTTAGTTATTAAGATTGATTAAAGCCCCTGGATGCCAAGAACGGTCACCAACGGAACTTGACTTAATTGTCTTGCATGTTAAAATAGTTTCTTCTAACTTCTTGATTGAGTAATGCTTCCAGCAACATGCGAAATCTTTGAACTTACTTATGAACATAATTTCTTGAATGATGAATAGATAATACAATATTATTGGGAGTACAACAATGTAAAAACTATTAAAGCTTCACAGTGATTTTATTTGAATGCAGTTGACTATCCGGCAGTGATAAGTGTTTGCTTTTTACCTTCAATTCTAGGAGCAAAAGTATTTATTGATGAGTTCTGTTTTGCTTATTGCTGACTGATATCTGCTTCCAGGACCTTGCAGCCAATCCTTCCATTGCTAGATAGCACTGAACCTTGATTCAAATATTATAATTTAACTTAGAGAGCTTAGTTGAATCTAAACAGTGTGATGCAAAAAAAAAAATCCCCTTTGGGTGCGCAGTCACTATAATTGACAAAATGTCAAAATGTCTGTGGAGAAAATGGATAAGTTAATGTATCAGATATGGTATGTTTCACAGCTAAAATGTTTGCTCATCTCTCCATTGACACTGCCTAGTGTGAGAGTATTTGTGCTTCATATTATGAGCATTTTTTTGTGGCTTTCATTGATGAGTTTGTACACGTGTACTCATAATTGCCATACTTGATACCTCATACTTCTGTAAATCAAAAACTTCAAATGTTTACTTTCCCCCACTTGTGAAGGCCAATCCTTTTTTTTTACTGGCAAAACTGGTGAACTAAAATTATTATGAACACATTGACAGGCTATGCGATGCCCTGTCTACCTATGTTACTACATGCTTAGCAGTAGCTGGTGCAAATTAGTGACAGTACAAGGATCGTACTTTGGTGAGAAAACTTTATAGCAGTAGGTAGCTTTGGAACCTTACGGAACAAGTCCGATAGATAATCATGTAGAAGGTTTACATAGTGGGACTTTGTTACTTAAACGTCAGTGGTGTAAAAGAAATGAAAAAGCCGCAAGAACTTCTAGTGAGAAAAGTTTTACTGCAAAGTTTTATGCTCTGTATAGTTAACCTGATAATAGGGTTGTGGGGTAAAACTGTTTTGTTGATTTGTTATATTTAAACATCAGCTTGATGTCTGCTTCATTAAAGGGTGTCGTAGGAAATTTAGGGATTTGGTTGGCTCTTATTCTAGCCCTGAATCCATCCATTCAGTCTGCCAACAATATGCATATTTTTATGCACATTATTTGGTTCCCAGATAATGGGAACTGAACATTTACTATACGTTTAAAAGCACCAGCTCATCAGACCAATTTTTCCTTATGTATACCTCACCTGTCGAACCAGAGTGCTACTGAAAAGCATGCAGCTCTCTTGCTTGATATCTCTGCAAGGATTTTAAACGAAACAGCTTGGTCCTCAGTTTTTATATTCATCACCAGGATAAGAGCTGCAGCCTACAGCTGAACTGGGCACTCTGAGGGAATAAAACATCCAGGGTTCCCATTTCTGTGTCCAGAGCTTCCTGTCAAAAACACGAGTATCTGGTGAGGAGGAAAGGATCAAGCTTTGCTGTGCTTTGCCAGTGCTTCCTTTTGAGGCTCCCCTATGAACGTTACTTGCTTGCTGTGCCAGAGGGTAGCTGCACTGTTTGAAAGTGTAACCCAAAAGTTTTCAAAAGCTAATGTTGACGCATTCCCAAGAACCATCAATCCTAACTTCTGGAAGGCTACTGGTGTTTAAAGGAAGTAGAATTATTGTGGCAACATAATTTCACTTTAATAAATGACAGCAAAAGTGGATACTAGTAGGTCAGCAAATACAGCAGCCTGATGACTAACAAACTGAAAACTCACTTTGGAATCTCCCTGGGGTCTGGGCACCCTGATTTGGAAGCATGTGCAGAATCAAATTGTTAACAAAGAAAAGTAGGGTAATGGTTGCATGTATTGAATAACCTTTAGAAAAATAAAACTAGTGTAAGCATTTTGCAAGTTCTTAACTTTTTTTTTGTTTCCTCCTCACTTTTCTTCAGTGCTCCCTACGCAACATCCCTGGAAGACAATCAGTGTGGCGCACCTTGAACTTCAAAATTAAGAGCTGAAAGCACTTTATCCTTTGTCCTTGCTGATTGATCTGATCTTTACAGCCTGCTGGTATATCAACCAGTGGTGCACATCAGTTAACAGTGTGCATTTTGGTTGCATGATCAGTACAAGTTCAGATTCTGAAGGCCCAAAAAGCAACTCATCGCACTGATGCTTGGCATCTGGGCTTGTGCATTAAGTAATGCACTTTTGTGAGAAAATAGCCCAACAGCAATGAAACTCTGATTTTATTATTTGCAAGAGGTGTGGGGAGGAGGAAAGTATAAGAGAATATTAAAAATAATATTTTGTAATTGTTTCAAGGAATACATTTTTGAATTTTATCAAATCAGTACTTTATTGATCTTTTTTATTATTTACAGGCGACGTTGATGTTAGTGACAGGTGGCACTTTGACTTGCCCTCTGTATCTCTGATATCAAAGGTATCTGAGTCCTCCCATCGAGAGCAATGGACACACCTCACCATGGCTGTCTAGAGATCAACACGTGCCTGGTACGAGCCAGGCCTTGGGCAGACATTGCAGCCTCCGACAATAGCGTAAAGTGGCTGGCAGGCTAAACAAAACAAGAGAATTGATAATGCATCTACAAGAACACTTCTAAGTGTTAATTCTTATACATCTTTGGCACCTTTTAGAATGAGAGTGAAATTGTGAGGTGGCCTATGTGTCAGTAAGTAGTAAAACAAAAGAAAAATCCATTTAATTAAGGATGGGGATTACTTCTCGTGTCGAAGACGTTTTGACTTCGTTCATCAGTATCTTCTGGTTTCAGAACTTTTAACTTTCTGTGAGTGTAAACATTCTTCATATAAAAATATTGAAATTTGATATGAAATGGCAGAAGAGAGGGAAGACAGTTTTCTTTTTGTCGAATGGAAAGTGTGAATCGTTAAAAGGCCAAAAGGCAGTAATCCTACCATGAGGGTCATGTGGATGGTGCTGAAGGGAGAACGGTTGGGAGATGAGGAAAAATATTTTTCCTGTAAACAATTTGGTTGGCACTTTTAGTGAAAACTTGACTGTACTCCTGGATAATGGGACAACGATATTGAGCTAAACTTCCCAGATCCTATTTGGTTCCTGCTTCTGGGTACTACTAAAAATCAGTCATTTTTTTTGCTGTCACTGCTTAGAAGAGGTTTCAGTTTTAATCATAAAAAAAGTAAGTCCCAGAATTGCAGATATAAAGCCTACCTTACAATTGCCATCCAATAGAACATGTCGGCAGTAGAAACTGGTGTTAGAGCAAAGGAGAATCTAATTCAGTTTTGTTTTTACATTCAGTTTTTTGGAATTCTTTCAAATATTTGTAAACTTATAAAACCTTTTTTTTTCCACACTTTTGGCGACACAGATGAACAGATGAACACGTGAACGTAGACTCGGGTGGGTTTGAATTCTTTTTCTGCACCAAAATTGCCATCTGGTTGTCAGTATAAGTGCAGTCATGAGCAAAGCTATTTTCTTAAATGTGTTTATGAAGGTACGGCTATGTGCATTGAACAGATGTCACTTTAGCAAATTTATTTGTAATAGCACTGTAATTTCAGTTTAAAGCTCGCCATTGTTTGTTTCTTCTATTTGAAGTATCTGCTTGTATACTACTTAGTGGAAGCTAAGTATAGAAGTATATGTTTGGCTTTAAGACACTGCATGGTCTAATTCATGAGTTGCTAAACCTTTGGCTGTTGCCAGTCTTGCAGTAAAAAAGAAAGTTGTTGACCTAATTAAGTTTCTGCTCAGAGTTTTTGTGCACACAGGCACGCGTGTATTTTAAATGAGACAGAATGAGGAGGACTGAAAGTAATTGTGATGCTGTGCCTAAGGCATTAGAAGTTCATGTCATCAGTGAGGTTTTTTCAAAATCATCCTAGCTTATAGCTCTTGAAGGCCTCTCTTGTTGCTATCTGACTTTGATAGATTTCTGAAACTATATGTATAACGTAATCACATCCAAAATAGGCAAATTACATTTTTTAATGTATATATAATGCAGATTCAAGCTCTTAAATGCACTAACTGCTTAAGTTTCAATTTACTGCTTAAGAGCAGATAATGTGGGGTGGGGAGCGGGTAATGAAAATATTAAATCATTGTTTATCCCTGTACACCACATGACGAGCTTCACCATGGTCTATTCATATAAATTTCAAAAGGTTTTGGGAACTTCAATTGTTACATATCCCAAAACCATTTGGGTTGGAACCAAAATTACCTGACGAGTTATTTGAGAGACTGCACACTGGTATCTCAAATTTGGAACCAAAACCAACCCATCCTGTTGGAATTAAAGTCTCCTTTGTCAGTTCTTGGCCAGCTTCATGTCTGCTTCATATGGAAACCCTTCACTATGCTGAAGATGTTCCAAAACAAACTATTGAGAAATCCAAACAGGTAAAGCTTTCCTGACTGATGGGCATCCCTCTGGTTACCATCGCTCACTTACATCAACTGAGCGATATCATCTCTCACTTAGATCAACTGAGATTGAAGAGTCTAGGTTTAGAGTTCTCTACAAGTCCATGTGTATTGCTGGAGTTTACTGTTATAAATTCACCATTTGCTGACAGTGGAGACATGCTTCCTGCTCCTCCATCTGGGACCAACTAATCTGATGTAGCAGGATTGCCTGAAGTTGAAAAGAAAGATTCCAAGATTCCCAGGTAGGTCCATTCCTTCAAGGCTTCAATAATAAACCAGGATGACCAGTTTGTCATTAATAAACCCTGGGATACAGCTAACCTTCTCAACTTTGGTGTCTGGTTACCAAATCTGCCATACAAAATTGTAGTATTCTATCACTTGGCACCATTAACTTTCATGCCCTCTGCCCAGAGAATGGAAATTAGACAGCTGATGGCATGGGTTTGAGCCTTTGTTATGTGAATGGCAAATGACAGCAACACACCGTGCATGGTGAATAGCCCAGCATATAATGGTTGTTTGGATTAAGGATCATTTGTGAAATGAGTTTCAAGTTTGTTCCTGGTAAAGATAGAAGAATTGCAGAAAATGGCTCCTATTTTGGCCTAAACCTGGCAATCAAGGGGAGGCGGATGCGAAATGTGAGAGGAATGCAGGAGTAAATGTTCCTTTTTAAGCTGGGGCTCAGAATATGTCATGAGACAGAGTACAAGAAAATTTTAGTCTGTCCCCAAATGTATTATACCTGACCCTGAAAGAATGTGGTGCTGATCCTAGGTGATTGAAATGGGAAAATTATTCATTTCCCAAAGGTTACATCAATCACTAATCCAGTACCCAGTGATGTTTGCTGCAAACTGCATATAGAAGTATTTGGATGTCAGGTAAGTACGGGAAATGGCTTCACTGTGTCAACTGCCATGATCCATTCTCTTTATTGACACTCCCATGGCTGAAATAAGAAGACTTGCGAACGGATGTGGTGATGGACTGCCATAGGCGTCATTCCTTAAAAGGACTCGGGACTTCCAGGAGAGGGGTGGGAAAAGTATAATGTTCTCCATCATGCTGTACAATAAAGGTTATGTTTGGCTGTAAAATGAGCAGCAACGCTAAGGTGGCTAAATTTTTGTACATGTTCGTATATGGTAGCTCCTTGTATTGAAACAAATTGCATTTTCCGAAATGTTCCTCGATGTGAAGTGTTTTAGGGTGAACTGAGTTCATGAAAAATCCTGTATAAATGCAAGCTCTTTAATTGTATAGTGTTGAATTGTTCCTTTCTGCTTTCTTCTATTGTGAATCACAAATCGCTAACAATTTCAGTGTTTTAAATTTTAAAAGCTAATGGTTTGCTTTGTTAACTATTCATTGTTTAGTGATGTGTTGTGAAATTCACATTTTGGAGTTTGAATGTTGTCCAGATTGAATCTCAACTGTTTGATTGTGTGGTCAACATAACTCCTGTTCTACTGGAACACTTTATAAAAAGAATGGGAGGCATGTAATGCTAGCAACATTAAACTAATGAATTAGTACTTCCTGACTGTGTTCTAGTATGATCTATTTGCTGTTACTTACAATGAATGTGCGTTTGATCAACATCTGATTGAACAACATGGCAGTAATTGCTAATCAAGTGGGAGTATTCAGGTCATATGGATTCCTTTTGTTGTTTCACCAAGAATTCAAGTTAGTAATTTCATATGAGCTAGTATGACAGATTACATTTTTGACAGTTGTATGTGATCTGTAAAATGAGAACTTTGTGTTATTATCTTTTATTTTTGACTTTAATATTTTGGTTACAGGTGCGATATGATGCAAAATTTAAGCTTATAAGCCAGTAAGCCATTTTTCTTTTATTCGTTCATGGGGATATGGGTGTTACTGAAACAGCCAGCAGTTATTGGTCATCCCTGATTTCTTTTGAAGGTGGTAGTTGGCTGTCACTTTGAGCTGGTGCAGTTCTTGTGCACAGTGCAGTTGGTGGGGGAATTCCAGCAGTTTGACCCAGGGACCATGAAAAATGGCGATTATAGCTCCAATGGTGACTATACCATATCACGCAAAGGTGTGTGACTTGGACGAGAATTTGTAGGTTGTATTGTTCTCATGTATCTGTTGATCTCCTAAACACTAGAGGTTGCGGGTTTGGGCATTGCTCAGTGACATTTTACTTTACAATGCTCCAGTGCCGTCCCTTAGAGCATATTACATTAAAAAATTCCATAAATATAAGCTATTGTTCTACCTTCAACAGATTCTTCACATTGCTCAGATATGATCTGCTGTCGGAAATCTCTGCTAACTCACCTGGTTTAACTCATACCTGCTAAAAGCTGCCTTCAATTGTGACACAAATATAGATACAGTAGAATTGACTATAGGTTAGCAATAACACCCAAACTTTTATGATTGTGACATTGAAATTGACAGGTTTGCCAATGCTACTGCAAAACTGACATCTGTGCACACTGTTAACCAGGGGAATCCAGAAGGTGCAGTCTGATTGTTTAAGGTGTCATAAATTAATTGATGTGAGCCTTCGCATTCTTACCCTGTTAATGTTCATGTAAAAAGAAAAAAACTAATGTGGTGCAGCTAGATTTTTAGCACGCACTTAGTTTTATCGCAATTAATGACCACCCTACCTGGCCCTGAAAACCTAACTGTACATTTGTGGAATGTCAGAATTTCTCCATTTAGTAAAAGTCTGGATTTTTAAAACATGTCTTATGAAGTTTGAGACAACAAGGCGTAGAGCTGGATGAATGCAGCAGGCCAAGCAGCATCAGAGGAGCAGTTTTGGCACTTCAGTTTTTATCTTTGTCCCATGTGTATCTCCCAGTTTTTTAAAAAATATATTTTCTCTAAAATAAAATTATGAAAATTGATTGATTGTTACTTTTACTTCCTGGTCAGGTGCCTGAGAATTCTATAATGTGATTGACTACTTAACCCAGTAGTTGTTGGTCATTTGAGATCCTTACAGTTGGTGCCTAGACTAAATTAAGGTTAGGAACGTTGAAATCTACATCGTAAAGCTTGCTTTGAACAGCTTTGTTCCAGGTCAGTGGTAACCACAAATTCCAGGCCAACATGTTTTGGATTATATGATAGTTCTGATGGATATACATCCTTAATATTCTTTGTAATATTGTGTAATATGTAGGTACCACACCAAACATTCCCTCCACTCTTCAACATGTCACGTTAAGATGTTCTTGAATGACAAGTTACCTCTAAAATCATTTTAAATAAAGAAATATTTGCATTCATACAATATATCTCATTAACCCCACCAGCATTTCAAAGACTGGGGGACTATTATGTCAGCAAATAAAGCAGCCAATTTGGGGTAAAGGGTGAATAGTTTGCCAAAAATATATTAATTCACTTTGTACATTTAGGTTTGGACAGCTGTTAGATTTAATACTTAGTTGTCTATGACATCAGAATCAGCAAGATTAACCAAAGACAGCAAAAAGGTTGGTCTTAAGACAGCAATTGGGAAGTTGAGAGAAGCAGGGTGGGATTTATGGAGAGAATTGCAGGACCTTGGGTGGCTGAAGGTGCAGTTTGCCATAGGGCACAGGCAGGAGGATAAACATTCAGACTAAGTGCAAAAGGATGAAGCCATGAAGAGCAATTTGCATAAGGGTGTTCAGTTTTGAGGTCCTGGGAGACTAGGAGGTGGCAGTACCTGTAGGCAGTTTTTCTGTCAAAGGTATGTGGTCATAAGTTTAATTTGAGGCCTAATAGGATGCAAAGGTTGTCAGCCAAAGGCAAGAGGACATAGCAGTCGTGGTGAAAGTGCAACATTTTATGCATTAGTTCTTGCTGTTTATTAACTGAATAAGGTTGTTTTCAGACCAATATTGTAGCAGGTATCATGACACATGTTCTGTATCTCTAACGCTATTATTTGAAAAGGAAAAATGCTGATGCTAATGTGCCAATGATTAAAACATTACCACTGCCTTGATATTTTTTTTTTGAAGGACTCTTACTCTAGGGCAGTTCTTTCCAGATTTTGTTTCTCATTTCACGGCTTGAAAATTGCATTGATCCCACAGTGAGAACTTGAAGTGGATGAAGTGCTCAATCCTCTCAGGGATTTCCTTTACACTGGCGTTTTTAGAGTAGAAATCAGGCTTCAGAGAACGGCTGATGAGGCTATGTTGCTTATTAAAAGGAAACATGAGGCTTAAAGGAGCGTGGTGCTGCTGTTAAAACTCACCAGGAGTTCCAGAGTAGCGGTTGCTGGTTAGCAGATTGTCACCACACTGTGGGTTGCTATCCACAGTTTGAGAAGCCCTGTGCTAGGATACCTGCTGATGGAAGTAGTCCTCTGGTGTTCAGATTTTCTTCATTTTTGAATCTAGGCTACATGTCAACTGAAATCCAGTAACTGAATACCGATTTGTACTGTGACTATGGATTTTGTGGGTTGTTAAGCCAGGAGAAGTCTTATGACACAATGGTAATCTCCCTACCTCTGGTCCAGAGGCTCTGAGCTCAAGGCCCTCTGAGAATTCGATGGTTAATGGAAGCGTAGGTTTATTTTGCAGCCCAGTTGATTGATTCATTGCCAATTTGTAAATTCTTCACTCATGTCCATTGTAGCTGGTCAGAGCAGGAGGCTTTCCTTGTCAGCCTAAACAGTGAAATAGCTAAAATGTTAAAAGACTCCATGGGAAGGTTCTTGCTAGGAGTACTGGTCATCTTCATTTTGAGAGACTTACCAGGCTTTTGTATGCACATTTACCAGTATCCATCAGGAGGACTTAAGATATTTCACACTTCCTTTCTGGTTCAAGGTTTAGCACAACAAAGTCATTCCAAATAAAGACAAAAAATAAATTAGCTTCTTTCAATCTACACCTTCAAGGCTACAGCAATGGAAGCCTTGTTTTGATTTGAATGATCTGGTCATCATGTTCTGAGGAGTGTGTGTGTGCTGGGTGCTTCCCACATGCTGCTTTGTAAGTTGCTTTGAGTCGTATACTTCCTGCACGATTGCTAATGAATGCATTTTACTTCAATTTGTTTAGAAACCAGAGCCCTGTCCTTCATGAAACAGCCATGTAAACTAATATGATTTAATTGCCTTCTACATGAAGACTACGGTCAAGACCAAAATTCACATCCATCTATCTGATTTTCAGCATACTGGACTGAAATGGTTTTCTGCACAAATGTCTGTCCTGGTCTTTTGGAGTCATGTGACCTGTGCCAAGAGGATGAGACCCTACACACAGGTAAATATGGTGTAAGAAGTGGTGTCTCGAGCTTAAATAAAAAGCACAGCTGTGACCTGCCAGTGAAGAAGTTTAATTTGAAGAAGAATGAAGATCACAATGAAAACACTGCTTAACAGCTGATGACTGCAGCCTTTTCTGTACCAATTCCTGTCTAAATGACTGGACTGTGAGCCAAAACTGGGCAGTCTTCCAGCAACAATGGCAGAATAATGCAATAGTTACTGATTTGTTGAAATACAAGTCACTGCATTTTTCAGTGTTGGAAAGAGGCTATTTCAGAATATCTTCCATCCAATATATGACTGAGCAAAAAAAACTCCAGCGAAATTTAAAAACTTTTAAAGGCACATTTTGAGTCCTGTGTTAGTGTTATTTATTCAATATAAGGGCACAAACTGGTGTAACGTTATGAATTCAGCTTGCAGAAATCTGTGAATTAACACAATTAAAGGATGAGCCAAATGGACACAGGATTGTAGTGGAATAAGGGATCCAAAAGTGCAGCTGCATTCACTGAGAGAAAACAAACTTAAAGAGCAGCTGAGCTGTGCAGAAGTTCTGGGGATGTGAATCAGTAGAGCGTAGTTGCGGCAGAGTGGTCCAGGTTTTGCTTTATGCTGATGGATACTCCAGGCACATTGGGCAGGTCAATCACGGACAAAGGGCATACTGCAGAAGAAATTATGCAAAAGAGAAGGCAGCATGTCCAGAATGGGTGAACCAGCCTTCTCAGTACGAAAACTAAATCATGTTGCATGTAAATGTATGGCAAGAAAGAACAACATCAAGGTGGTCATTGGAGAGAGAGCGCCTGAAGATTCTGACGAGTCATTTTACACTATATAACAGATGTGTTCAGCTACTCACTTTTTCTTGAATATATTCAGTCACATCAATAGGTGATAGGCCTGTGACTGTTGGAATGAGGACTGCGGGAGATTATTGGGTCAACATTAAATGTTAAACAGACTTTGGTGTAACATGCAGCATCATGAACTTCACGGAGCTGTGCAAGGTGGTTCAACACATCCAAAAATGAAGCCTTCAATAGTAAGGCTGTGAGATGGAATCATAATCATGTCGAAAGGACAGATTGCTCTAAGCCCATTGAAATAACATGAAGGAGGATCTGGTGTTCCAGATCTTAGATGGCAAGCAAATGCCACTGGTCTCAGTTGGAGCAAGTCTCTAAAGCTTTATCTGATAACCCTTAATAATGCCAAAAGAAATTTGAATGTGTTGTAGAAATATAAAAACCAGGAGCAGGAGTGGACCATTCGTCCCTTTGAAACTGATCCACCATTCATTATGATCATGGTTCATCTTCTATCTCAACACCACATTTTCACTGTGTCCCCATATGTCTTGATAGCTTTAAAATCTAAAAGAAAATCTATCTCCTTGAATACATGCAGTTACTTGGCCTCCACAGCCCTCCATGGTAAAGGATTCCACAGGTTCACTACCTTCTGAGTGAAGGCGTTAACCCTCCGTCAAGCCTGTCAAGTCCTGTTTCAATCCGATCCACTCTCATCCTTCAAAACCGAGTTGAGCCAATCTCTCCTGTGGGCATTGTTGTTTGAGCGGCATTTGTTGCTCATTTCTAATTGCCTTTGAACTGTGTGGCTTGCAGGGCCATTTCAGAAGTCAGTTCAGAGCAAACCACATTGTTGTGGGCCTGGAATGACATAGGCCAGACCAGCTAAGAATAGCAGATTTCCTGTCTTTATGACTACCATCAGGTTAGCTTATTATTCTAGTTTTTTTCCCCCTAAATTCGAGTTTCACCATCTGGCATGGTGGGATTTGAATTCATGTTCCCAAAGCATTAGCCTGGGGTTCTGGATTACTAGTCTACACTTCTCTAAAGATTCCAATCATAATTCTCTTATGAGCTTTGCCAATTTTCAGGTATGACTCTTTCCCTTACTGATTGATTGTTACACCTTTGAAAGCAATTTTGTTGTGCCAATAGTGATTTGATAGTACAGACCTTGAGTATTACCGAAAAAAATTGTTGAAGCAATTATGAGGAAAATTCCCTTATAATTTATATTTTTGTGAAACCAACATTTATATTGCATGAGAGGAGAGTACTGATTGGTTTGTTTCACAAAAATGTACTGGAGAATGCATTGGCTAATGATTTGACTGTCAACTGCTTTCATAAACTGCTAACTAGAGACTGTAAAGTTTATCACAGCCAAGGGATTATAAGAATGTTTTGTAGGCTCACACCTTGACAGATTGTAATCCTTTGAGAAATAGAAATAAGTTCACTTGTAGAAAGAGAATCATTTATTGGTCAATTTTTTTTTACTTCAATTATCTACTGAATATATTTACTTAGTAAAGTTGCTGTAATCCTACCAGACCAAGGACTAGGAGAGAAACAACTGGTGGTGGTTTAACCTGAGAATCACTACATCTCGGGTGAGGGGAGAGTTGAGAAGGAGAGTCCTTCATGGTAACCCCAGCTGGTGCAGGAATTGAACCCACACTGTTGGCATCACTACATCACAAACTGAACTGAAAATCTGCAAATTAAAAGAACATTGCATGCTAAAATAGTGGTCTGTGCCTTACTTGGTTTCAATTTGTTGTTTCATAGTTTGGCTATAACCGCAGGTTTCATTGGACCCCAAAACATTCATTCTTGCTTCAAAAGTCCAGCTGGACTGAGGCATATCCATAAACTTATCCAAACTCTTATCTGTTTTACAACAGAACAAAAAAATTCCTTATTGGCAGAAATTATAATGTCATAATGAATCTTGCCTTTGGAATAATTCTTACTCATTCTCTGGATTCCACAGATGGCTTTTCAGTTTAGCAAGACTGTTAAACAAGATATGTTTGTACTTGTTATAATCTCAGTGTGTTTAAAAACCAAACTGAAGTATTTCCAGTTCATTTTGTTTTATTGTCTTTGGCGAATTCCAATACACGAAGATTTTTCCCCCCATTTCTTATAGGTTAAAAGAGAACGTTATAAGACTCTAATATGTAGGAGCAAAAGTAGGCCATTCAGCCCATCGAGTTTGTTATGACATTCAATCAAATCATGACTGATGAGACAATTTGCAACTCCACTTTCCAATCTTTTCCCATAACCCTTGAAAACCTGACTGATTATAGACCTGTCTACTTTAGCCTTCTAAAAGAAAATTTGCTTTTCATCTGTTTTCAATGGGCAATCCCTTAAACCTGACGTTAACTCTTGTGATTGTAGACTCTCCCACAAGAGAAAACAACCTCTCCATATCTACCCTGTCGAGTCCTCTAGGAATCTTGTATGTTTCACTAAGGTCTCATCTCATTCTTCTAACTCAAGTACATACAGGTGTAATGTCTTCAATTTCGTCTCATAGGATGTTTGATTGTATATGTATTCATAAATACTCACTGTTGCATCCTTTTAAAATAGGCTCTAATGTTTTCCCAAAAGACCAGTGTTAAATTAACTGGCCTATAGGTACCTGTTTTCTGGCTACTGTCCTTTTATACATAAATATGTTATATTTGTCGGTTTCCAGTCTTCTGGGACTTTTCCTGGTCTAAGGATTCTTGGAAGGTTACTACCAGTGCATCCACTATCTCCGTAATTACTTGTTTTAACACCCTAGGATGCAACCCATCAGTCCAGGAGACCTATCCATCTTTAGTCCTATTAGTTTCCCTAGTACATTTTTTCTATTGTTAGTAATTGTATTTTTTTCACCCTGCCAAAAGATGCTTATATAATTTGTATGTTTGGAATGTTATTAATGTCCTTTTCTGTGAACAATACTGTTACAAAGTATTTATTCCACTGCCATTTCCTGATTTCCCCATTGCTATTATCACTAAGAGGGCTATGTTCATTTTAGCCTCTCTCTTCCATTTCGTATATTTAAAGATGCTCTTACTGACTGTTTTTATACGACTTACTAGTTTGCCCTCAGTTTATTTTCTTCCTCTTTTTATTTTTTCATTAAACTTCCCCAATCCTTTGGCTTACCATTAATCTTTGTATGGTTTTCTTCCTTTCAGTTTGAAGGACTCTTTAACTTCCCTGGTTAACCATAGCCAGTGTAACCCTTCCTACGATCCTCCTTCCTTCCTGAATGCGTCTTTGCTGGGAATCACCAAACTATTTTCTTAAATGTCTGCTGTTGTCCCTCAACTGTCTTTTTTATTAAACTCCTTTCAGCGTGTACGACAGCTAACTCCATCCTCATGGCTATATAGTTACCTTTCTTTGGGTTTAACACAGTTGTTTTTGATCCAAGTTTCTCGCTCTCAAACAATACCAAATTCTACCATATTATGGCCACTGTTCCCTACTCTGAAATTATTTATCAAACTTGTCTCAAAATAACATGATCCCTGGTTAGATCCACATAATAATGTTCTAGGTAAGTGTCTCAAATACATTTTATGAAGTTTTCCTCTTGGCATCACAAGAGTTTCATCCCGCCTTACCGAGTATTCATATAGGCACTTTGCAGCTAAAATCAAAGGGATTGTGATGATCTTGAACCTGGTGTGGTTTACTCTCTGTCTAACCTGAGCAAATGTGGAATTTCTTCTGGAGGTGTTGTGGTACCTACCTCTGGTCCCACTATTCCCAGCTTCTGCTCCTCTATTAGAAGGCCACATGTGAGTATGAAAATGCCTCTGTTTTTCAGCTTCTATCTGCTGTAATCAGCTCAGTCATTGAGGGAGCTGTTAATATTTTCTTCATAGAAGGACAAACCATGTTATTTTGAAACTGAAGTCATTCAAGTCCTTTCTCTTTTTGGAAAATTTCTTGGCAATGGAACCTTTTCCCTTCTCTCCTAAAGCCTTGTCACTTCTCATAACCCTAACCTCTCTGCCTCCCTGTCCTTCTCCACCAAGCTGCTCTTTGAAAGCTACATCTTTTGCCTGTCCCACTATCTGCATGGCTCAGTGTCAAATTTTGTATGGAGCTCCAACATTGAAGGTGATAAATAAACATAAGAAGTTGTGGTAACAAGCATGGGGCTGGATGAACACAGCAGGTCAAGCAGCATCATAGGAGCAGGAAAACTCGACGTTTCGGGCCTAAACCCTTCATCAGAAATGGGGGAGGGG
>JAHRHZ010000046.1:5501469-5542229 GCA_024137785.1 Ginglymostoma cirratum
TTCCCACAGTGGGATTCGAACCCAGATCCTCACGACATTAATTAAAAATTAAAAGAACTGCCAATGCTGTAAACCAGAAACAAAGACAGAAATTACTGGAAAAGCCCAGCAGGTCCGCCAGCATTTGTGGAGAGAAATCAGAGTTAACGTTTTGGGTCGAGTGACCCTTCCTCAGACTGTTCTGAGGACCTAGCTGTTACTTGGTAGTAACCAAATGCAAGACAAGATCACCTAGTCACTAGACTACCACTGGCTTTCCTCTGCCTTACTCGATCAAGTAGGTCCTGTAGGTGCCTGCTCTGAAATAATGATGGCAGCAAATCTGAGCAACAGACAGATGTTGGGCAACATGGCGACAGTGGTACAAACAGTTACTACAACGTGTGACTGCCAAAGAAGGAACAATTAAAATTGTTAAACTAAAGGTTCAAGGAGACAGAATTGGAGGAATTTAGAGATCTCAGTAGCTCTGAGGTGCTAGGCTGTAAAAATGCAGAAATTAGGTAAGTGCGTAGCAAAGCCAGAGTAGTAATAATAGGGGATTTTAACTCAAACACAGGGGATTGTCTGCCTCTCCCAATCTATCTGAAAGGCAGTAAATTTCTGGGGTGTGGCCAGGATGGTTTCAGACAGGAATATGTCTTGGATGCAGCAAGGGGACAAGCATCAAAGACAAAGTTGTTGGAAGAGCTCAGCAGGTCTGGCAGCATCTGTGGGGACAAAAAAGCAGAGTTAACGTTTCGGGTCTGGCGCCCCTTCCTCAGAACAGGGGACAAGCACTATTGGCTACAGTAATGAATAACGATTCAGAGTGAATCAGTCATGCAATTGCATGTGAACATTTATCGAATAGTGATCATAACATGATGAGTTAAATGTAGCATTTGAAAGTGAAAAGCATGAATCAGCCACAAGAGGTTAACTTTAGAGAAGGCCGACTTTAATGAGACAAGACAAAGACTGTCCGCGGTAAACTGGGAAAGTCTGTTAACGGTTATGGAGACGTGAAAGAAACGTTTAACAATACATAAATCAGTTTGTATCCCTGAGAGGGAGAATCTCCACTTTAGAGAAAAACAGCCACAGACAACTAAAAGATAAGGGACAGCATTAAACTAAAAGGAGGAGTATGCAAAAACGTTAAAATAAAAAGCACAGGTCCTGCAGAATGGGAAAGATACAAGGACCACAAAGTAGCTTGTAAGAGCTACTAAAAAAGATTTTGAAAGGAAGCCTGCTGGTGACATAAATCAACAAGAAGCATTTTAGTTTTATAGAAATTGCAAAGCAAGTAGTCAGGAGCAACTTTGGCCTACAAATGACTGAAAGTGGGGATATTGTCAATGATCAAGGAGAAATGTCAGACATGTTGAAGATTACTTTGCCTCAGTATTTACAGTAGAACAGAAGGATAGCTTGCCAGAAGCCTGAATTAATAGTGCATCGGGGACAAGGACGGAATAAAATTACAATAAGTGAAACTTCGATACTAGGAAAATAATGGAATTAAAAAGTGACAAAGCCACAGGACCAGAGAGTTTCCTAAATGCTGGCATTTCTATCGAGAGGACTGGAGTATAAGGATGCAGAAGTTATGCTTGAGTTATACAAAACCCTGGTTAGACCCCACTGGGAGAATTGAGAGCAGATCTAGGCACCACACCTTAGGAAGGATATATTGCCCCTTCGAGGGAGTACAACGTAGGTTTATAAGAATGATACCTGGACTTCAGGGATTAAGTTATGAGGAGAGATTATACAAATTAGGCCTGAATGCTTTAGAATTTTGTAGGTTAAGGAGTGATCTACTCAACGTATTGAAGGTATTAATAGGAAAAGACAGGAGATAAAGATAAACTATTTCCGTTGGTTGGGGATTCTAGAACCACGGGGCATAGCCTGAGATTTAGAGCCAGACCGTTCAGGAGAGATGTTGGGAAGCACTTCTACACATAAAGGGTGGGAGAAGTTTGGAACTCTCTTCCACAGATGGCAATGGATGCTGGATCTTTTGTTAATTTTAAATCTGAGATCCTGCTCCTATGATGCTGCTTGGCCTGCTGTGTTCATCCAGCTCCACACCTTGTTATCTCGATAATCTTTTGTTCAACAGAAGTACTAGGGGATATGGACCAAAAGCAGGCATATGGAGTTATGAAACCGATCGAGGGACTGAATAGCCTACTCGTTCCTCTGCTTCTATGTTCATTAGAAGGTTTCTGAAACTGAAGGAACTTACAGAAAGGGGGAGGGATGTGACCAGAAAGAGGTTTGAAAATAAGGATGAACATTTTAAAATTAAGGAAGTTGTAAGATCCCAGATGTTCATTTCCGTGTGGATAAGATGGAAAATACTGATGGTAGTCCCAGCTAATGCAGGAGGTTTGTTACTAAAACGGCATCAACACTTCCTTCTTGTGTAAATGCCTGAACAATTGACTTTTTGAGTACAATTTAAAAGACAAAATAATTATGTTTCTATCACAAATCACATCACACTTAAGGGCAGTGCATTAGACGCAGCATTGTAGATATTTTCCGATCAGTCTGTTCAGAGATGTTCTTACAGACGTCCAGAGCAGGTGGCTCAGGCCTCCTGGCTTAAAGGTAGGGACACTACCAATGCACCACAAAAGCCCCATTGTATCACTACTCAACCTTTGGCTGAGGGGTGTCTTGTCAAAGTTTTGTTACTAAAAGCAGGAGTGGGCCATTCGGCCATTTGAGCCTTCTCTTCCATTAATATCATGGCTGACGTGATTGTGGCTTTCGTTTCACCTTTCTACGTGCTGCCACCCACCCCCTCTAAGAAAAAAAACCTAAAAATCTTCCTGTCTCAACCTTAACCATATTCAATGAAGCATCATCCACTGCTTGCTGGAAAGAAAATTCCAAACGCCGTTGTACCCTTCTGACAAAATAAGTTGTTCCTCATCTCCGTCCTTAAATGGGGGACCCCTAATCCTGATGTCGCTACGGATATTTCTCTGGCGATTGTATTTTCAAGGATTTTCTTTGCTTTCTGGGTGGTGACAATCACAAGCAAGTCTACAGACAGGACAAATGGGGTCACAGAATGAATTAGGAAATCTCAAAAGGATTGCAACAACAGTCTAATGAGAACCATAAAATTTTCTTTTGTAAATCTGATCCGTCATGTTGGCATAGTAAGTTTAACTGGAGCCCGGATCTTTCTCAAACAACGCCTCCCAGGCGCTGCCCATGTACATAAAGGTTACACTGAAGGAGTGGTGGTTACAGTAGGGACAAGGTCCACCAAGTGTAGGTGACATAAAACAAAGAACCACCGATGCTGGAAATCTAAAGGAATGGTTCTGACGAAGGGCCATTGGACCTGAAACATTAACTTTGCTTTCTCTCTGCAGACGCTGCCAGACCTGCTGAGTTTCACCAGCAATTTCTGTTTTTGCTGTAGGTGACTTCTTTTTTTCGGGCATCCTGATTTTTAACTGCCCCACCTTTGGATGCATGCCTTCAGCTGCCACAATCCTGCTCCCTGGCATTCCCTCTCTCTTACCTCTCCATCTCACTCTTGTCTTTGACATCTCTGCTTAAAACTCTCCTTTTTGACTAAACAATTGGGCATCTGCCCCAATATCTCCTTCCTGTCATATTTTACAAAGTGCACAGAATCCACAGCATAGAAATAGACCATTCAGCCCAAGAGGTCCATGCTATCAGCCTCCTACTACCCTTCTTCACTTACCTCCCATTGGTATATCCTTCTCTCTCCCGTCATGTTTATCTAACCTGCCTGCAAATAGCTCTGTGCCAATCTAAACCAGCCTAAGCATTGCCTGAAGGATAAGGAAGTTAAAGGGAACATAAAACATCATATTTATATAGCATCTTTCACAACCTCAATGTCCTAAAATGCTTCTTTATGTAAAAACCTCCACTGTTGTAAGAGAGGAAATATAGAACTATCCTGTTATAGAGCCATCCCAGAGCATGGAAATAGACCCTTATATGAAGCCGTTATAGAGAATGGAAACAGACCCTCTAGCCCAACTCATTCATGCCAACCAGGTAGCCTAAACTGAACCAGTCCCATCTGTCTGCATTTAGCCCATATCCTTCTAAACCTTTCCTATCCATGTCCCTGTCCCACTGTCTTTTAAGCATTTTGGAAAGGCAAATAGGGCAGGACTTGTACATTTAATGGTAAGGTCCTGGGGAGTGTTACTGAACAAAGACACCTTGGAGTGTAGATTCATTGTTCCTTGAAAGTGGAGTCATGAGTAGACAGGATAATGAAGAAGGTGTTTAGTACGCTTGCCTTTATTGGTCAGTGCATTGACTGTAAGAGTTGGGAGGTCATGTTGTAGCTGTACAGGACATTGGTTAGGCCACTTTTGCATCCAGTTCTGGTCTCCCTGCGATAGGAAAGCTGTTGTTAAACTTGAAAGGGTTTAGGAAAGATTTATGAGGATGTTGGTGGGGTTGGAGGGTTTGAGCTATGGGGAAAGGCTGAGTAGGTTGGGGCTATTTTCTCTGGAGCGTCAGAGGCTGAGGGGTGACTCACCATCCTGACTTGGAAATATATCTCCATTCCTTCACTGTTGCTGTGTCAAAATCCTGGAACTCCCTCCCTAAGGGCATTGTGGGTCTACCCATAGCACAGTTCAAGAAGGCAGCTCACCACCACCTTCTCAAGGGACAACGAGGGATGGGTAATAAATGCGGGGCCCAGCCAGCAATGCCCACATCTCGCAAATGAAAAAGAAATAGCGCAGAGCGATGTCACCTGACACAAAGAGCTGATGCAGACACAATGGCCTTCAGCTGCACCAATTCAATTCTTAAAAACTTCACACCACTGACATCTTTTCCCCTCCACTTTCAAGTGTCTTGATCATTTTAGGAAACAGTGAAGATTCAACCACATTGCCACAGATCTAGGAGTTGCCTGTGGACCTGATTTGGTAAGAAGGACAGGAAAGGATTGGTTCAGAAGTATTTTTACAGCAATTCAGTAGTCACCATTCCTGAGGCTGCCTTTTTTTTTCTAACTCCAGGTCTATTTAATTCACAGAATTTAAGTACCACAGCTACCGTTGTGTGATTTTTAACTGTTGTCTCTGGTTTGTTAGTCTAGCAACACTGCACCCTGAAAGGAAAGTCACCATACATTTATCAGACTGTAGGGCTGCTGTTTCATAAGAGAGAGAGACACAGACAGACAGACAGACAAGTAATGGCACTTCAACCTGAGGAGGGAGGTTGACAAGGAGAGTCCTTCATGGTAACCCCAGCCAGTGCGAGATTCGAACCCACGCTGCATCACAAACTAGCAGTCCAGCCAAATGAGCTAACCCTATAGAACTCATTCTTTAAAAAAAGTTTTAACCCTGCAAGCAAGAATTAAGGAAGCCTTTATACCCAAGTTTAGATTGTCTCAGAAGGGACATAAACTCTTCTGCTTCTATCTCAAAAAGCAGCAACTGAGATCTCGAATGGACTGAATTTTAAAAGAAAGACCGTAGTCATTGGAGATCCCAGTATAACAATGGAATCTTTATACATTGGCTTTAGCTGATACCATGAGGAGAGGGGAAATGAGTGATTCATTCATAAGAGGCAGATTTTCAGAAACTGTTTGCATTAGAATTGCTGAGGTAAATGCTTCTGTTGTGAGCCTGTGATACATGATGTTACCAGACAACACAGAAAGCCACAGACGAGCCACAAGATTCCTTTCATGCATCCTATTATGGAATTTTATGAAGAAGGGGTGATTTCAAATAAAAAGATATAATTTGTAGATAAGGCATTCCAGAAACTCTTTCATTTGATGTGAAGTCTTTGGCGTGCCAACAAAACCTTTATCACTCACATTTGAAAACAGTCGCAGAATTAAGTACTGAGGTTTCTTTCAATTTGTCCAAAAAAGGAACCTGATCTTTGACCCAATCCCAAGAATTGGATCGGGGTCAATGAGATGGCAACTTTATTTTTCAACCTATCTATATGCTTTTTAAAAAAAAAATCATTTGTAGAATGAAGGTGTCGCTGGCTGGTCCAGCATTTATTGCCCATCCAAGAGGCAACCACATTGCTGTGGGCCTGGAGTCACACATGGGCCAGGTTTCCTACCCTAAAGTTTTTGCTTTTTTCTCTCAGAAATTACACTCTTAATTCCAGATTATTAATGAATTCAAATTCCATGGTCTGCTACGGCAGAATTCAAACCCAGGTCCCAAGGACATTACCTGGGTGTCCGGATCAACAGTCAAGAGATAATATCATTAGGCTATTGCTTCCCATTGGAGCATGTGGGGGAATCAAACCCCATCCTCCTGGTTTGGATGGAGGGACACTACCACTGTGCCTCAAGACTCCCACTTGAGAAGGCGGGGATGAGCTGCCTTCTTGAACCGCTGCAGTCCATGTCCTGTAGGTTGACCCGAAATGCCCTTAGGGAGGGAATTCCAGGATTCTGATCCAGTGAAAGAACAGTGATATGTTTCCAAGTCAGGATGATGAAAGAATCTCTGTGCTTTGAAATAGCAACATGTAGCAAAGTTTTGCCTAAGACAACTATCTTTTTCTATTTTCCCTGCTTATCCGCTGAAGATATTGATACAGAATTTGGAACTTGTTCAGCAATAACATGGTGGTACTAGATTCTGTTGAAATAAATGGTTACTATACCTATTGCCATTCACTCTTCATTTGTCAGTATTAATGCATGTTCCTGTTTCTCTATGCAACTGTTACAACAACTTACATTTATATGGTACAGGAGGAGCGTGGTGGCTGGGCTGAGGTTGATACATTTATTGAGTT
Source organism: Ginglymostoma cirratum (assembly GCA_024137785.1). Classification (NCBI taxonomy): domain Eukaryota; kingdom Metazoa; phylum Chordata; class Chondrichthyes; order Orectolobiformes; family Ginglymostomatidae; genus Ginglymostoma; species Ginglymostoma cirratum. The sequence goes on from JAHRHZ010000046.1 coordinate 5,508,280, forward strand.
GATGCATTTATGTTTTGTTGAACTGGACTGTTTTGAAACAAAAGCAGAAACTGCTGGAGAAACTCAGCAGGTCTGACAGCATCTATGGAGAGAGAAAAACAGAGTTAGTGTTTCAGTTCCGAATGGAACTCAGTTTTTACAGTTCGCCCTTCATCCCTCAACTAATTCCTGTCTGCAGGGCAGGTGGGGGCATCTTCATATTGACTCTTTCTTTGAACCTAATGTGGAATTTAGTTAAGAGCATCGATTGTGTAATCTTTGCTGTAAATATTGTGTCCGCTAATAATGTTGTATTAACATTGTAGGTGTAATCTTAGTGAGCTGCTGCACATCAGATAGTGCTGACAACAGACATTTTCACACTAGTGCTAGAGGGGTGGAAATTGTAGATATCAACTTAAAATGTGCTGGGTTAGCCGAAGAAACAACAAGAAAAATACATATGAAGCCTGTGATGGTGTATTAATTAGAAAGGTTATTGGCTGTAATATGTTTCTGTGCCTGAAAGAATATGTATTTGAGTTATGTGTGTTAATCTCAGGTGCAATGGACTGAACTTTCACAGTAACACTGAAAGGCTAGAGTCTTATTTGCAAACAGACAAAGCGAGTTAGAGATGATAATGTGCACAATCGATCAGTTGACAGTGAGTTCTTGATCATCGAATTGTGCTGCGTAAGTAGATAGCAGATTGACATAAAGGTGGCAATAGAGTGAGGAAGCTACCTGATTTCAAGGTTTGTTAAATGTAACAGATGACCTTTTATCCAAGGTGAAGCCAGCAAGTCCTAACGCGTGATCAGTCAAATGGGCCGTGGAAAACATGCCAGTTTGTGATGTTTGCCAGTGGTCAAACTGATCATTTGCTGGAGAGTGGATAGTGTCAAAGTTTGAAGACACAGTCTATCTGTATGGAAAAAGCACATAACGAAAGCTTGCCTCAGGGTGTAGTTAGCTCGCTCAGGAGGTCATCTGGTCAGTGTCTGCAGGTTGGGACAGAGTGGGATGATCACCTCTTTTGGTCTGATCCTCAGAGACATCCACACTAACCAGGTCACTTCTGATCATTAGCATTGTACGGGTAAGATTTCTGTAGTATTTTGCAGTGTACTTTTATTTAGTAAAGAACATTGGATATCTCTCATTGTTGGAACTGCCTTGGGTTATTGATATCCAGAGTAAACCCAACGGACCAGGGACAATATTAAAAATCATCAGCCAATTGTCAGTCCAGGCCAGAAGGTAACCCTGATACAAAAACAGAAATTGTTCTAAAAACACAACAAGTCTGGCACCATCTGTTGGGAGATATTAAGTTTCAAGTCCAGCAATTTCTGTTCTTGTTTCTGATTTCCAGCACCACAGTTTTTTGTTTTTTTTTAATGTTACCCTGATAGTTTTAATGTTGACAAGGGGCTGCTCCATTATTGCAGGAGTTATGAATGGCAAAAACTGCTTCTTTATGAAGTAACATGCTTGGGTACCGGTGGCTTGTCATTGGGGTTGAGAGCTGCCACCCGGCCTCCTTCCTCTGTGGTCCCACAGGATCGTTTAGTCATCTGTGCTGGAGGATGGACCATGAATATGGCAGAAGAGGCGCTCGTCCTTCCTAATGAGATGACGTTTATTATGTAACAGTTACTCTGTACAGGTTACATCAACACTTGGGCATATTTTTCTGGCCAAACCCACTTGGAACATTGACAAATAAATATTTGTAGCCACTTGCTGATGTTATTAATGACCTCTTCCAACAAACTGGCCATGTACAGGATCATACAATACAGAACAGGCCCTTTGGCCCATCGAGTCTGTATTGCCAAGAAACAATACTACTGCACCAGTCCCACTTACCTGCATTAGGCCCATAGCCTTCAACATTGTGACACTTCAAGCGCTCAAAGTCTATCAATCAGTTGTACCAATCGTTACAAACTCTCAACAAAGAAAATGAAACCACACGGATCACCCGGCATTGACCTAGGCACCGGAAAAGACAACGGCAGGAACAGCCCTGTCAACCCTGCAAAGTCCTCCTCACTAACATCTGGGACATAGTGCCAAAATTGGGAGAGCTGTCTCACAGACTAGTCAAGCAACAGCCTGACATAGTCATACTCACACAATCATACCGTACAGACAATGTCCCAGACACCACCATCACCATCCCTGGGTATGTGCTGTCTCACCGGCAAGACAGGGCCAGCATAGGGGGTGGCACTGTGGTATACAGTCGGGAGGGTGTTACTCTGGGAGTCCTCAACACTGACTCCAGATCCCATGAAGTCTCATGGCTTCGGGTTAAACATGGTCAAGGAAACCACCTGCTGATTACCACGTACTGTCCCCCGTCAGCTGATGAATTAGTACTCCTCCATGCTCAACAACACTTAGAGGAAGTACTGAGGATGGTAAGGGCACAAAATGTACTCTGGGTGGGAGATATCAATGTCCACCACCAAGAGTAGCTCAGCAGCAGTATTACTGATGGAGCTGGTCGGGTCCTAACAGACATAGCTGCTAGACTGGGTCTGCGGCAGGTGATGAGGGCAAAACGTACTTGACCTCATCCTTATCAATCTGCCAGCTGCAGTTGCATGTGGCCATGACAGTAACAGTAAGAGTGGCCATCACACAGTCCTTGTGGAGACAAAGTCTTGCCTTCACATTGAGAATAACTTCCATCGTGTCGTGTAGCACTATCACCGTGCTAAATGGGACACACTGCAAATAGATCTACCAAATCAAGACTGGGCATCCACGAGGCACTGTGGGCCATCAACAGCAGCAGAATTGTACTCTAGCACAATCTGCAATCTCATGGCATGGCATATCCCCCACTCAACTATTACCATCCAGCCAGGGGATCAACCCTGGTTCATCAGAGAGTGCAGGAGGACGTGTCAGGAGCAGCACCAGGCATACCTGAAGATATGGTGTCACCCTTGAGAAGCTACCAAACAGGACTACTTGCATGCCAAACAGCGAAAGCAGCAAGTGATAGACAGCTAAGCGATTCCACAACCAATGGATCAGATCTAAGCTCTGCAGTCCTGTCACATGGTGAATGCTGGTGGACAATTAAACAACTCACTGGAGGAGGAGACTCCACAAACATCCCCATCCTCAATGATGGAAGAGCCCAGCACATCAGTGCAAAAGATAAGGCTGAAGCATTCGCAGCAATCTTCAGCCAGAAGTGCTGAGTTGATGATCCATCTCGGCCTCCTCCAGTGGTCCCCAGCATCACAGATACCAGCCAATTCGATTCACTTTACGTGATGCCAAGAAACAGTTGGAGACACTGGATCCTGCAAAGACTACAGGCCTGAACAACATTCTGGCAATGGTACTGAAGACTTGTGCTCCAGAACTTGATGCTCCCCTAGCCAAGCTGTTCCAGTACAGTTACTGGCATCCACTCGACAATATGGAGAATTGCCCAGGTATGCCTGTACATTAAAAGCAGGACAAATCCAACCCAGTCAATTACTGCCCCAACATTCTACTCTCGATCATCAGTAAAGTGATGGAAGGCATCATCAACAGCACCAGCTCAGTGACGTCCAGTTTGGGTTCCGCCAGGGTCACTCAGCTCCTGACCTCATTACAGCCTTGGTTCAAACATGGACAAAAGAGCTGAATTCCAGAGGTGGGGTGAGAGTGACAGCTCTTGAAATCAAGGCTGCACTCGATAGAGTGTGGCATCGAGGAGTTGTAGCAAAATTGGAATCAATGGGTATCAGGGGGCAAACTCTCTGGTGGTTACAGTTTTACCTGACACATAGGAAGATGGTTGTTGTTGAGGTCAGTCATCTCAGCTCTAGGATATCTCTGGTGGAGTTCTTCAGGGGAGTGTCCTAGGCCCAACCATCTTCAGCTGCTTCATCAATGACCTTCCCTCCATCATAAGGTCAGAAGTGGGGATGTTCGCCAATGATTGCACAAAGTTCAGCACCGTTCATGACTCCTCGGATACTGAAGCAGTCTGTGTTCACATGCAACAAGATCTGTACAATATCCAGGCTTGGGCTGACAAGTGGCAAGTGACATTCACCCACACAAATGCCAGGCTATGACCATCACCAATAAGAGACAATCTAACCACCGCCCCTTGACATTCAATGGTGTCACCATCACTGAATCACCCAACATTAACATCCTGGGAGTTACCATTGATAAGAAGCTCAACTGGACTTACCACATAAATACATTGGCTACAAGAGCAGGTGCAGAGGCTTGGAATACTGCAGCGAGTAACTCACCTCCTGACTCCTAAAGCCTGTCCACCATCTACAAGGCACAAGTCAGGAGTGTGATGGAATACTCCCCACTTGCCTGGATGAGTGCAGCCCCAACAACACTTAAGAAGCTTGACACCATCCAGGACAAAGCAGCCGCTTGATTGGCACCACATCCACAAACGTCCACTCCCTCTATCACCGACGCTCAGTAGCAGCAGTGTGTACCATCTACAAGATGCACTGCAGAAATTCACCAAAGATCCTCAGACAAATCCACAACCACTTCCATGGAGAAGGACAAGGGCAGCAGATACATGGGAACACCACAGTTTTCAAGTTCTCCTCCAAGCCACTTACCATCCTGATTCGGAAATATATCGCCGTTCCTTCACTGTCGCTGGGTCAAAATCCTGGAATTCCCTCCCTAAGGGCATTGTGGGTCAACCACAGCAGGTGGACTGCAGTAGTTCAAGAAGGCAGCTCACCCCCACCTTCTCAAGGGGGCAACTAGGGATGGGTAATAAATGCTGGCCCAGACAGCAGTGCCCACATCTCATGAATGAATAAAAAGAGTGTTGCTACAAACTGTTAATATCAGAAATCTGAAAGAACCAGACATTTTTGTTAATACTCTGACCTTTAAATCAAAAATAATTTATCCATTGCAGTACTGAGGGAGTCCTGTCCTGTCAATGGCACTTTCAAGTGAGACATTAAACTGAAACCAATGTGGCCACTCAGGATGATAATAGATATCCCATGGCATTACTTGAATGAGTAGGAAACTTACTGAACAAGGGGCCTCCGAAATGCCCACCAGTTCCGAAGAACTGGACCCGAAACATTAACTCTGATTTGCCTCTGCACGTGCTGTCAAATCTGCTGAGATTTTCCCGCAATTTCCGTTTTTGTTCCTGATTTCCAGCATCTGCTGCTCTTTGGTTTTTTTTTTTGTTTCGGGATCTTACCCTGATACCCTGTCTAATATTTATCCCTCAGTCAGCATCCTAAAGATTTAATTTGTCATTGTTGCATTGATGTTGGTGGGAGCTTGCTGTGCCAAATTGACTGCTGCATTTTCACACCTTTGTAAGAGGAGCTACAGCCTAAAAGCACTTCATTGGCTATAAAGTGCCTTGAGAGGTCATGAAAGGCACTACATAAATGCAAGTCTTTTATTTCTAATTCAGAATTTGAACTCATTGTCCAGAATAATTTTGAACACCAATGCAATTTGAGATAAATTTTATTCAACATTGTGACAGATTGACCTGGTTCTTCCCATATAAAGGACAGTTTGTTTTATGAATGTATCAATTTACCAAGTACCTATTTTGCTGTTTTGGTAGGTTTTAGTTACACAGTGCAGTGAAGAGGGTTATTTTTGACTGAAGAACAAATGATGTATTATTCTGGGAAAGTACAAACACACATTTCTAACTAAAGGCTCTGAAGAAGCTCCTTTTAAGTATAAATATTCCCCAAGGCCATGCAACAACAGAAGTTATGGTGTGTATATCAGACTCATATTCAGATGGAAGTAGATCAATGTTTCTGATTTCCAAATGTTATACTCATGACAGGAACACAAACAGCTGGTGAAACTCTGACTGTACCAATGGAGGGAGAAATAAAGAATATTTTGAAGCCAATGGAACTCTTCACTTCTGAAGGAGAGTTGAAACATTACCTGGTATAAGTTTCACTGCAGCTGCCTGCCATGCTGAGTGCTTCTAGCATTTTCTGTTTTATTTCGGATTTTTAGGTACAAAGAAGGTTGAAAAAGCTCGGACTGTTTTCTTTGGAGCAGAGAAGGCTGAGGTGGAACCTGATAGAGGGGCAAAGATAATGAGGGGCATGGACAGGGGGATAGAAAGCAGTTGTCTCCCTTAGCTAACAGGTCAATAACAAACAGGCATCATCTTAAAGTGAAAGGCAGGAGGTTTAGAGGGGTCTTGAGGAAAACACTTTTCACCCAGAGGGTGGTCGGGGTCTGGAATGCACCGCATGGGATGGTAGTTGAGGAAGAAACCTTACAACCTTTAAAAGACACTTGGGTGAGGAATTGAAATGTCATAACATTCAAGGCCATGGGCCTAGTGCAGGAAAGCGGAACTGGTGCATTTTCAGCAGTACAGACTCCAATGGGCCAAAGAGCCTCTTCTGGACCATGTGACTCTATGATTCTATTTCTTGTCTCTGCCATGTTTTGCTCTTGGCCAACATGTTTTGCACCAAGCAACTGGAGTGGTTTTCGTCAAGACCCTGTTGACGTGTACATTTACAAAGTTATAGCAAGATTGAGAAAGTAATTAGGGTGATGTGGTCAGTTCATTTTGAGGGTTAGGATGTCTGAGGCTGACACCTTTGTTACATCTCAGCTGGAGTGTTCCATGCTTAATATGAAGGGAGATGATAGCCTGGTGGCAATGTCACTGCGCTAGTTATTCAGAACCCCAGGATTCTGGGGACATGGGTTCAAATCTGGCCACGGCAGCTGGCGGAATTTGAATTCAATAAAAACCTGGAATTAAGAGCCAAGCGATGACCATAAATCCATTGCTGATTGTTGGAAAACTTCACTAATGTCCTTTAGGGAAGAAAACTGTCATCTCTACCTAGTCTGGCCTACATGTGACTTCAAACCCACAGCAATGCAGTTAATTTTTAACTGCCCCCTGGGCAATTAGGGATGGATATTAAATGTTCGCTAGTCAGTGATGCCCTCATTCTGTGAATGAATTTATAAAAAATTAATCTGGATTATGAGTACAAATCCCACCATGGCAGATGGTGAAATTTAAATTCAATAAAAAATCTATAATTAAAGAAAAACTGTCCATGTAACCACTGTTAATTTTTATAAAACCTCACCTGGGATCACTAATGACCTTTAGGGAAGGAAATCTGCTGTCCTTATTTAGTCTGGGCTACAAAAACCAAAAAAACTGCGGATGTTGTAAATGAGAAACGGAAACAGAAGTTGCTGGAAAAGCTCAGCAGGTCTGGCAGCATCTGTGGAGAGAAATCAGAGTTAATATTTCGGGTTGACTGACCCTTCCTCAGAACCAGAATGTAGTCTGGCCTACGTGACTCCAGATCCACAGTAATGTGGTCAACTCTTAACAGTTAGGGATGGGCAATAAAATGCTATTTTAGTGCAGTGATTCCCACAAACAATTTTTTTTAAAAAATCAACTTGGATGCGCTCCAGGTAAGGGTGAGAGAATGGGCTGATGTTTACAAAAGACTGTTGCATGAATCTTCAGTCTTTGAAACATTCCTTTTAAAATGTCATGTCACGCAGTAACAACTAGACACTGTGACAAAGGGTGTTTTAAATTATGTTTCTTCCAGTAATGATGATGATGATCATGCTGCCCATCCAGTGTTCTGGAAATATTCCTACTCTGTTTGAAAGGTGTCCGTCACTCCTAGAGGTGTTCTAATCAACCAGTTCAAAGATATTATTACATAACTCTAAAGCAGGTGGATCCTGAACCCTGACCTCCTGGTCCAGGGGTAGGGACACTACCACCGCACCACAAGACTCCTTAATTATGTTTCATTTTTTTAGAAAAAATTATTTTATTAACCCATTTTTCTAATCAACCTGTTCAGATGTGGTAAGTGGGATTTGAACCCAGTCCAGGGGTAGGGACACTACCACTGAGTCACAAGCAGGCCCCTTTTAATCATGTTTCATCCTGTTACAATTGGACTGAATTCACTTGAACCATTACTACAAGAAGGAGCTCTCTTTTAAAGGAGGGAATATAGCTTCAAATCTTTACCTGGCTCTGGTGTCAATTAAAAAAAGAGAGACAATTGAAAAGTGTCATGTACCTAACAGTGGCCTGGCACTGTAATAAATAGAAAGTGTTGCCAGCAGGTAACTGAATCGTCTTGCAAGACAGAAATTAATATGCTGTCATTTGTTAAGATCCTTTGCTTCCTAACAGTTGAGAGAGAATTTATGAGTGGGTACAGGTTACCTTTCAGCATGAGTGAGCCTTTCTAATGAGGTCTGTCAAACACCAGGTGCCAAGTTTCCAGTTTCAGCTGGGCCAGAAGGTGCCAAGTGGAGTGTTAGCGCTTCTCCAAGGGAAGGGAAAACAAAGAGAATGAATCACCTCAGGTTGGCATTCCACAGCACCCAAAGGTTGTTAGGACAGAAATGGTAGTGGCTGAGGAAGCTGGCAAACTGGCATCCCTCATTCTCATTGGGAATCTCAGCAAGCATTAACTAATGCAGAGGAAAAGGTTTGGTCATTGAGCACTTTTACATTGGTTTACTCAACATCAGTGTAGTACCAATATTCCTTTCAGAGTGACTTCTGTACTCAGTGTCGGCACCCAACCTCAAGATGGCAAGGAATGTGCTTCTTCCAACTCAACAGATGCACCGATGAACAATGACCACATGGACAGAGTACTCCAGTGGGCATGGGACCAAACTTTGATGATGCAACAGTCTCTTCAGGCATGAAGGTGGCTGGATCAAATAGAGATTGTTTCTCCATTTTTAATTGTTAGCAAAATGTCTACCTTTTCCAGGCTTTTAGGGATAGACCATAAATGTTGGCTTAGCCAGCGATGCCCAGTTCTGAACAGCGAATATAAAAATGACATTTTGTTAATGGACTTGGTCTGTAGATTAATGCCCCTCAACATAGTGCTCAAAAGGTTATCTTGACCATAAAAACTTCCCAACGATGCAGGACTTTTTTCTTTACTTCTGTAGTTTTTTAATGTTTACCAATAAGAAATACAATGCATCTCCCACCAATATGCGCAACCGTTCCAGACCATTCACAGTGTCTTTAGAAACAAATATTGTCTATGTTGTTTGATAAATGCACTTAGGTGTACATGTGTGTGATTTATCAACTGAACACAAGTGAAGTCATTAATAAAGTAATTTAAAACTTTAATATTTGCAATGTGCGTAAATATCTTTTAAAATCGGGATGTATTTCAAAATGATTAGTTGAAAAGAAATAAAATATGTACACAAATATAATAAAATCTTTAATAGTAAATTCATTAACAGCCCGTCACTAGTTTTATTTGGTACGATGAGCTGAATATTAATAAGCACTTCACATTATGAATATACTGTAACTAGTGACCGGCTCACAATATTCTAGTGTGGACGATCCACTCCGTTGGTAACTCACAACTCTATGTTCACCACAAAAACCTTTTAACCAATCAGTCATACTGCTTGCAGCAGAAAACAGGAGAAAAGAACCTTGTAATGCGGGAAGAAGTAGTCACTGAATAAATGGACAGCACACAAAAAATTACATTGATTTAAGCAACAACGTCATAAAACACAATCCTCAATAAGAATAGACCGTGTGCCGACAACTTAAGGAGCTTGACAGGGTAAAATCTGAGAGGATATTTGCCCTCATGGGAGTTTCTAGGACCAGAGGGCATAGTCTCAGAATAAAGGGGCATCAATTTAAGACTGAGATGAGGCAGAATTCGTTCTCTCAGAGGGTTGAGAGACTTTGGAACTCCTCGCCACAGATAGCTGTGTGGTAGAGTCCTTGTGTACATCTAAGGCCGAGATAAATAGACTCTTGATCAGGGGAATCAAGGGTCACAGGGAAAGAGTTGGAAAGAGGATGTGAGGAATGTTGAATCAGCCATGAGCCTATGAATGGCAGAGAATGCTTGAGGGGCCGAATGGCCTACTCCTGTTCCTATTTCTTATGGTCTAACCTTCCAAAATGTCTTGTTCGGAGGGTCATTCTCAGGAACAGTGCAACAGTGATTGGAATGTTAATTCTCAACCACATCACCACTGACACTGTACAAGTGAGGGTGAGATGTTTTCCTCCTGAAATGAGGGTTTGATTCATTTAAATATTTCAATTAACTACTTCAACATCCCAAAGTTAAGGCCGACCATGAGTGAAAGCCCAACCAAGTCTACCAAGACTCCAAAGAAGTGGCTGCCAATAGATAGTGGTGTGTTACCTGTACTTATGATTACAAAAGAAACTGTTGAGTTTTAAACACATGGTCTAAACCTTCTGTTAGCAAGAAAAATGGGTAGGCTTCTGTGGAAAACATGATTTGGAGTTATTAGTTATAGTAATTGTGAATGGGTCAGTTTATTGTATAGAGATGGCACTGAATAAAGGATTTTGACCTGAAGCATCTGTGTAGATTATGTAAAGTATTTTGTTACAATTGCCAGTCATACATATTTACACAAAACATCCCATTTGTACAAAACCTACCGACTGAAGTAAGTAAAAAGGAAGGAAAGTCTAAGGGATGGGAGAATAACAGTCTTGCTGGAAAATTACTTTTTGACAATTTTGTTTTAGAAATGGCAATTGCCATCACCCATGGCAACCACTGTGGGTGGATTCCCTTCTGTGCAATGCTGCTACAATGGGGTGAATTCCAGGGAACTATCCCTGAGAGAGCAGGAGTCATCCCGATCACAATAGCCCAGGAGAGCAGTACAGCTTCAAACTGCTCTGGTGCAACCAGGCCGTTGGAAACCAAGTTACAAACTGAGCAGGTAGGAATGAGGGGTAGGCCATATGGCTTCTTGAGCCATTCCATTTGGGTTCAAATCCCACCTGCTCCACAGGTGTGTAATAACATCTCTGAACAGATTGATTAGAAAATATCTGCTGGACAAGGGATGATCTGTAATTCAACTCGTCTTGTCCGACTGGGGTCCACAAAACTTGGTCATAAAATCCCTACAGTGCGGAAGCAGGCCATTCAGCCAATCGAGTCCATGCTAACCCTCCAAAGAGCATCTCACACAGCTCCACACCCCCAACCTATCCCTGTAACCCTAACCTACCTAGCCTGCACATTCCAGGATACTATGGGCAATTTAGTATGGCCAATCCACGTAACGTGACTAGAATGAAAAGTGTATCAGTCTCAGAGCTAGCTCACACAGCCTGACACGTCCCCAAAACTTCCATATTCTTTTCAGAGAGATCAAGAGTTCCAAATATGAAGTTGGCTGTCTGTCTGTTAAACTAGGGAGATATTTTTCCTAGTTTACTTCTTGGTTACCCCGTAACTGCAGTTTTTTGATAATCTGTGAATATCTTTGCTGAAAAACTTTCAAATTAGCAATTGAGTGTCAATATTTTATTGTATATGAGAATGCACTTCTCCTGAATTGTTCTTGCAACGAGCCAACACAGATATGGTGGGCTGAATGGCCTCCTTCCATGCTGTAACCAGCCCGATTCTAATATTTGGCACAGTGTGTCAATCCCGTAGTGAGTGGGTGATTATGTCAAGGCTCAAGGGTTGTCTGAGAGTCTTCTGGAAACCATTGATGTTCCTGCAGACATACATCACAAGCATTTCAAAAAGTGCACGTATCTTTATTTTTAGCTTTTAGCGAATGATGTCTCCAAGGGACATGGAATTGAGAAAAGGGCAGGAGGCTAATGATGGACACCTGGCTCGCTGCTGCATTCATGATGTAGAGGTAGAAATGAGATACTTCACACAGTCATGATAAAGAGTAGAACCAGATGCAGGCAGCTTTTGCTGAACTGGGCAGTGAGTGGACTGAGATCGCAGTAGGATCCAGGTGATCAGACACATCAAAGGTTGCAGGATGGATGAGAAGGATAAGTAAAACTAAAGTGGTCTGATTGCAGCCATGCAGGACGCTTGCCTAGACATGGTTAAGGTTACGTCAGAGCTATGAGAGGGGCAGAAACACGAGTGGATAGATTCCAACTGAATTCTGGAAGAGGATGTGCACAACCAGGAAGGTAAAACTTTGAGCGCGATAGGGAGTTTGGAGAAGAGGCAATGGGCACAGATGGTAATGTACTGGCAATGCCATTATTTTGGTAATCAAGAGAAGGGGTTAATATCCTCCAGAATGACAAGAGCAGCAGATATATGGGAACATCACCTCCAGCAAATCTCCCTCCGAGCCACTCACACATCCTGACTCGGAAATATAATGCCGTTCCTTCAGTGTTGCTGGGTCAAAATCCTGTAACTCCCTTCACTCACAGCATTACGGGGTCTCTACAGCATAGGGACTGCAGCGGTTCAAGAAGGCAGCTCACTACCACCACCTTCTCAAGGGCAATTGGGACAGGCAATAAATGCAAAAAATAGTTAATGACGGGACAGAGGTTTTGATGGCAATTTGTTTGGTAGAGGCTAGAATGACAGAGACCTTGAAAGGGAGGAGCACAGTACCTGCGGTGTTGCGAAGTCAGAAGTCACACAGGTTATAGTCCAACAGGTTTATTTGAAATCACAAGCTTTCCGAGCCTCGCTGATCCCCCGATGTTGTGTGACTTCTGACTTTGTCCGGCAGTGGCACCTCCACATCGAGGTTTTGCGAAGAATTTACAACATTGGTGTAGTTTAGATAGCTCTAACTGTACTCTCTATAAAGTTGCACTTTCTTGATTTGCACACAGACCCTTGCTAGAGTTCACCGCTGACAGATTAGCAGAGTTTAGAGAGAGATTCTGTTCTCTGACGCTAGGGACATTATTTTAATAGGAGAAATTGCTGATAGGCATTGTGATTTCTTCCACTAAAAAGCACTTCGACCGAAAGAGAAACACATTCCTTACTTTCCTTCCCCTTAATGTGATTTAAAATTGTACTTTGTTCATAAATTTACTGTTTCCGATTGCAATAACTTTATGAACGGAATCATATCCTCCTGCAAATAATAAAGATGATCATATTGCTTAAAATTAGATTTTGTCTTTTAAAATATAGAATGTTAAGATAAATGTAATAAGAATAAAAATGGTATTGATTTTTCATAAAGATAAGTTCCACTATTGAATGTTCCTTTGAGTCCTGCCCTCTAATCAATAGCAGGCAAATTAATCCACTTCTGTTGGTTGTGACTGATACTGCCAGTTTTAACTCACTTTTCCAAAATCCGCAATTCTTCTGTTTTTTTTTATTTAGTGTTTAACTCAGAAGGACTGGTTTTCTGACAGTTTTTGTTTTCACATGTTGGCTGTTGGTGGACCTGTTTGTTCTAGGGGCATAGTGTCACTCTATTGGCATTTTCGAGTTTGGATAGTCTAGTCCAGTCCAGTAGCTACGGCCCATGCTTCCCTGCTTTAACAGCACAGATCAAACAAGCAAACATATTCACCAAATGTGGCTACAGGTATTGTAGAGTATTTCAGTTTCCTTCTTGTAAACAGAGTATTTAGCAAACTTGTCACTGGGTTATAGCTGCATTGTGACAGTTGTATATCGGGCAATGAAGTTAAGCAAATGAGCCCAGTCCTTCCATTCCTTATAATTATGATTTGGTGAGTTACATCTTATTGGTGAGGTTTGTGATGTTAAAGGTGGTCTGTAACTTAGGAAATTAGCCTTCCCGCAACTTAGATAGCCCAAGATTCACCAATATTTCCAATTTAGATGCATTTGGGACATTGCACAGTGCTCAAAATAAACTCAAAGAGACCAGAATCGCAAATACAATGACCTGAATTTGTTCCATTCTGGTCAATAATGTCATCTACATTAGTTTCCCTTGGCCCCATTGAATGAGAAAGAGATCGGTGAGGATCTGCTTCAGTTTGCAGGCCCTCTGGTCAATGTGTCATTATAATCACTCAAAAATAAGCTAGCCACCATTAGTCAAATGCTAGCACTTTAAAGAAATCCTTTTGGTTATATTTAAAGGCTGCATGGAAGTAAGATCATCTTCCTTATTCTTGAACAAAAGGCATCATAAAATGTTCCTGAAAAGTGTTTGTCAAGTTTTCACTGAATGTCATTGCTCCTCAGCAGGCCCAATTTCCGTAATGCTTCTTTGCGCGACTCATCTGTTGCTCCACGGCCTGAGAACTGGACTGTTATTCCTTGAGGCCTAAATCCAGATGGTTTTTGAATGGACCTTGACCTGTGAATTTCAGAAGCGGTTATTAATGGACCATGATGAGGCATCTCTTTTGTTTCAGGCTTGGAAATGGGAGCTTTCCCAGCTGGGGCCACAGAACTGGTCGTAGGGGCACCGTTGGAGACAGGCTGTACCTTCACTGACTGAGAAGAAGCAGAATTCCTGGTCTTTGGTTTGAAGCCACTGGGATTATCCAACGCGGACTCGTCCGATTCTTTGACCTGTTCCAGTTTGTTCAGGGCCTCGCCTCTCGCTTGGTTCGCCACCACCTCTTTGAACGACAAGCTCCTCCTCGGGCCATTGAGTTTATCTTTCTGATGCCTGTCATCAGACTCAACAGCGAGAAGGCTTGTCCCACCCAGATTGGCCAACACTTGGGCTTTACGCTCTTGTACTTTCACAGCTGCTTTGGTGATGGTGTTGTTGTATTCCTTGTTGGCCACTGAAATGCTAATGTTAGATGGGAATCTTTGGAGCTTCATGTTTCTGTACTGAAACTCATGACTCTCAGTTGGCGAGATCGAGTCTGTCTGATCATTTTCGGAAGCGAACCACTTGCTTTCTTTTGGCGACAAGGGTGATGTGACCCCATTCCCAACCTTTTTCTCCGCAATCTTCTGTGCGATAACCATTGGAGTTGGCACTGATCCAGGCGGCTTTGTCTGGCTCAAAGAGGCTCTGGCCGACTCTATTTCCAATTCTGGTAAAGTTCTCTCAAAGCTTCTTTGCTTTTTAACCTGTGCTGTGTGGGGGACGGGCGGTGGACTCACTGGTTGTCCCAGCTGAGCTTTCTCTTGCTTGGTCCGAGACACCTCTTTCTGAAGCATGCCATCATCTTTGTCAACTAGAAAGAAAGAAACATGTTTTTTATCTGTTGGAAAATGCCTTTCTTTTCACAAGTTAACATTGTCATAACTTATAATTCCCATTCCTGATGATGACTTCAATTATTGTCAATGGGAGGAAGAAATAAATTATTGCCATAGTAAAAACCCTCTCATTTTAATCATCAGATATTAGAAGGTAGGTTTGCCCTAATGTAGAGACCCTCACTGTTTTTAGTTTGTTTTTCTCCTTTTTTAGGTGGAACTGTGAATTGAGGTTTGGGTTAGTAGAGTTTTGGACAGCTGCATATTTCAGAAGATCAGAAAACTGCTGCAGATGTTTGACGTTGGTGACTGGCCTGGAAGATAATGCAACTTAATTACTGACTTAAGGGACAGTGTAGGGGAATCAGCATCAAGTGCTGCTTCCCTCAGGGATGGCATCTGGTCAGATATTGAGTTGGTTAATCAAGGGAGGATCAGTGCTAAGCAGCCAACCACAAGAATTTTGATTGAAGAAAAAGGAGGGAGATAACTGGTTCTAAGTGCATTTGGCAGGTGGAGAATGATTTTCGAAGGTTTATGACTGGCTGCTCTCTCTCTCTCTCTCTCTTCTCTCTGTCTCTTGACCAGTTAATGAATTGTTGAATGTTCTGAGAAAAGTGTCCCAGTCTGTAAGAAATAAGTAAATACTTCTGGTAATCTATTGAAACAGTTTGCAATCACCGGTGATGATAAAATTAGACATACAGTTATATGCCTATGGACAATTCATTATCCAAGGATTGCATGAAGGCTTGGCATCCATTGTTTGAAACTGTGTAATTGAAATAGCAAATTACAATTCTTTCATTTTCTTTTTAATTTATCTCTTAACTGTTTCTGTCAGTCTGTCCTAATGTGAGTGTGGGTTATGATCAAAGAAGATGGAGTTTAAATTATATTCATTAAATTATCTTGTGTTTAGATTTGTTCTGCTAATGCTACAGTATTAATACACTTGTTTTTATTTGTTTAAGTTATAAGGTTTGTGTCCAAGATCTGTTATTCATAAATTCTGCTGAGGGACAATTGGGCAATTTTGAGGATTATTGAATATTTTAATTTCACTGTGTTGCAAATCTAGTGATTGTGAGGCTGATTTGGTTTGGATTGCTATGCCATAGTGTCATAACAGTAACATGAATGTGCTGACCCTGTAATTGCTCAACTTATGATCCTGGTAGTTGTTGGCAATTTTTTCTTCACTTGTGGGGCATGAGCATTGCTGGCTGGACCAACATTTATTGTCCAACAAGAAGGTGGTGGTGAGCTTCCTTCTGGAACCACTGCAGTCCATTTGGTATGGGTAGACCCATACATTGTTAGGGAGGACATTCCTGGATTTTGGCCCAGTGACACTGAAGGAACGGCAATATATTTCCAAGTCAGGGTGGTGAGTGGCTTGGAGGGGAACTTGCAGGTGGTGGTGTTCCCATGTATTTGTTATCCTTGTCCTTTTGGATGGAAGTGGTCATGTGTTTGGAAGGTGCTATTTAAGGATGTTCGATGCATTTCTGCAGTGTATCTTGTGGATAGTACACACTGCTGCTACTGAGTGTCGATGGTGGAAGCAGAAGTTGTTTGTGGATGTGGTGCCAATCAAGCGGCTGCTTTGTCCTGGATGGTGTGAAGCTTCTTAAGTGTTGTAGAAGCTGCATTCATCCAGGCAAGTGGGGAGTATTCCATCACACTCCTGACTTGCACCTTGCAGATGGTGTACAGACTTTGAGTGGTAAGGAAGAGAATTACTCACTGTAGTATTCCTAGCCTCTGAGTTGCTCTTGTAGCCACTGCATTTTTATGGGGAATCCATTTCAGTTTCTGATCAATGGTAACCCCTCGATGTTTGCGGTGGTGGATTCCATGATGATAATGCTATTGAATGTTAAGGAGCAGTGATTAGCTTGCCTCTTATTGGAGATGGTCTTTGTCTGGTATTTGTGTGATGTGAATGATACATGCTCTAAAAGCCCAAGCCCGAACATCGTCCGGGTCTTGCTGCATTTGGACATGGATTGCAATACCTGAGGAGTTGCGAGTGATGCTGACCATTGCGCAATCATCGGCGAACACCCTCACTGTTTGCAATGGCTGAATAGGTTGATAACCAGAGGACCCAGTATTAAGGTGAAGGAGAAAAGAAACAGAGACAACGTAAGGAGATACCAAGAACTGCAGATGCTGGAGTCAGAGTCAACACAGCGTGGAGCTGGAGGTACACAGCAGTTCAGGCAGCATCAGAGAAGTAGGAAAGTCAACGTTTCAGGTCAGGACCCTTCATCAGAACTCAGCGTAAGGAGATATTTTTCATAGTGAGTGCCTAGGATTTGAAACTCACTGCCTCATAGGACAGTGGATACAATTCAACAATAACCTACAAAACAAGAGTTGGATAAATAAATGGATTGCAGGAATGGAGCCAGACATGAGGCAAACTGGATTGCTCTTTGAAATACCTGGTTCACGCTCGATGGACTGAATGGCCTCCTTCTGTGTTAATACAATCATTGGATGATTATAAGTGACCTGACCAGGACTGAAAACTCAGGTGATATCAAGGATTAACTCTGCGTTGCAAGACACAACAATGCTCCATTGTGTTGCATCATTATATTGTATACATTCTAGGGTTTTGTTGTTTTAGACAAGATAGAGAGGAAGGTGAGAGGTGAAGGAGTTGCATTACTAATCAGGGAGAATGTTACATCTGCACTCAGAGAGGACATACTGGAGGGCTCATCCACTGAGGAAATATGGGTACAGCTCAAACATAAGACGGGTGCAATTGCTATGATAGGATTATACTAACAGCCACCGAGACTTTGTGGAGCAAATATGTCGGCAGGTTATGGAAATGTGTAATAAAAACAGAGTTATCATAGTGAGTGACTTTAACTTCCCCAATATTGACTGGGACTCCTTTAGAGCAACAGGCTTAGACGGGGCGGAATTTGTTTAGTGCATCTAAGAGGGTTTCTTGAAACAGTATGTGAATCGCCCAACTAGAGGAGGGGCCATACTGGACCTTGTATTGACTAATGAGCCTGGCCAAATGACTGACCTTTCAGTGGGAGAGCATTTTGGTACCAATGATCACAACTTTTCAAGCTTTAAGTTCACTATGAACAAGGAAAGGTACTAAATCAGGGAAGGGTAAATTATGTCAGTATTAGGCAGGAGATGGGCAATGTTAATTGGGAGGAGCTGTGATCAGGCAAGTCCACATTTGACATGTGGGAACTGTTTAAAGACCTGCTGGGGAGAATTCAAGACCGGCATGTTCCAGAAGGGAAGTAGGATAATGATGGCAAGGTAAGGAACCCTTAGATAACAAGTGAGGTTTTGAATTTAGTCGAAAAGGGGGAAAAAAGCATATGTAAGGTTTAGGACTCTAAAATCGCATAGGGCCCTTGAGGAATATAAGGAAAGCAGGAAAGTACTCAAGCAAGGAATTAGGAGAGCAAGAAGGGACCACGAAATGATCTTGGCAAGTAGGATTAAAGAGAACCCCAAGGCATTCTACACATACATTAAGAACAAGAGGATAACTAGGGAGAAGGTGAGACCACTCAAGGATAAAAGAGGGAACTTGTGCTTGGAGGCAGAGATCCTAAATGAGTACTTTGCATCGGTATTCACCCAGGAAAAGCATATGAAAGGTAGTGAGGTTAGTGTGGGCATGTTAATATGCTTTGGGCATTTTGTGATCAAGAAACAAATGGTATTGGATCTCTTGAAGAGCATTAAGGTGGATAAGTCCCCAGGGCCTGATGGGATCCACCCCAGGTTACTGAGAGAGGCAGGAGAGGAGATTGCTGGGGCCTTGACCAAGATCTTTGTATCCTCGCTAACCACTGGAGATGTCCTGGAGGACTGGCAAGTAGCTAATGTTGTTCCTCTGTTCAAGAAGGGAATAGGGATAATCCAGGAAATTATGGACCAGTGAGTCTCACATCAGTGGTTGGGAAGCTTTTGGAGAGAATTCTTAGGGATAGGATTTATACATATTTGGAAAAGCATGGCCTAATTAAGGAAAGTCAGCATGGCTTTGTGCAGAGCAGGTCATGTCTCAGTAACTTGATTGAATTTTTCGAGGAGGTGATGAAGGTGATCGATGAGGGTACAACAGTGGATGTTGTCTACATGGATTTTAGTAAAGGCTTTCGACGAGGTCCCTCATGGTAGGCTCATCCAGAAGATTAAGATGCATAGGATCCACGGTGACCTGGCCACGTGGATTCAGAATTGCCTTGCCCATAGAAGACAGAGGGTGGTAGTGGAAGGGTACTTTTCAGGCTGGAGGTCTGTGAATAGTGCTGTTCTGCTGGGATCTGTACTGGGACCTCTGCATTTACGATATATATAAATGACTTTGATGAAAATGTAGATGATTGGGTTAGTGAGTTTGCAGATGATACGGAGATTGGTGAAGTTGTGGATAATGTAGAAGGTTGTCAAAGGATATAGATCAGTTGCAGACATTGGCTGAGAAATGGCAGCTGGAGTTTAATCCAGGTAAATGTGAGGTGCTGCATTTTGGGAGATCAAATGTTAAGGAAAAGCACACAGTTAATAGCAGGGCCCTGAACAGCATTGATATACAAAAGGATCTTGGGGTTCAAGTCCATAGCTCCCTGAAAGTGGCCATGCAAGTAGATAGGGTAGTATAAAAGGTATATGGCATGCTTGCCTTTATTGGTCAGGGAATTGAGTACAAGAGTCAGGATGTCATGTTGTAGCTTTATAAAACTTTGGTTAGCCCACATTTAGAGTATTGTGCTCAGTTCTGGTCACCAGATTACAGGAAGGATGTGGAGGCTTTGGAGAGGGTGCAGAAGGGGTTTACCAGGATGCTGCCTGAATTAGAGGGTATAAGCTGTAAGAAAAGGCTAGAAAACTTGAGTTGTTTTCTCTTGAGCAGCAGACGCTGAGGGGAGACTTGAAAGAAGTCAATAAAATTATGAGATGCATAGATCGGGTTAATGGCCAGAATGTTTTTCCCAGAGATGAAATGCCTAATACCAGGGGGCATGGATTTAAGATTAGAGGGAGAAAGTTCAAAGGAGACTTGAAGGGCAAGGTTTTTACACAGAGAGTAGTAGGACTCTGGTACACACTGCCAAGGTGGTGGTGGAAGCAGATAAGATAGGGGTATTTAAGGGACTTTTAGAGAAGCACATGAATATGCAAGGAAAGGAGGGACATGGACCAAGGGCAAGTAGAAGGGATTAGTTTCATTTAGCCTCATGTTCAGCATAATATTATGGGCTGAATGGCCTGTTCTTGTGCTGTACTATTCTATGTTCTATAATCATCTTTGATGTAATGAAGAAAACTGTACTCATTTTTCTTTAAAAGCCTGGATGAAGAGGCAACATTGACAGCAAATGAATCAGCGCAGTTGAGAAAAAGTGAGGTAAATCAGTAAGGACTGGTTAGCTAGCATTAATTTGACATAAGAAGGGGACTCCATAGCTTTGAAACAGAGTGAGTGTAGACATTGATTTGAACCCAGGGAAAAGCAAGATAATGTGGCTGCTTAACATACCTGGAGGAATATTGTCATATTTAGGGATACATCCTGTTGTCTGAGATTGAGTCGTCACTAAGTCAATGATTTCATCAGTTCCCAGGGTAGTCTGTGTTGGTGTGACTGGATCTTCACTTTTTACACTGCACACAGAGCAACTTTCCTCCAAATCATCATTCAGCGAATCCAAAGTTGTGTCGAAGAACAGAATACACTCCTTTTCCTCGTGAGACATGTAATTCATGAAGTCATCATCCTACAGATAAAGTCCACTGATTAGTCAAAAAAAAGACAATGCAAGAAAATCAAATGCTAAAAGAAATGTACACAGCAGAGAGACAAAATTTTCAAGGCTGAGATATAGATTTTTCTCACTAAGGGAATCGAGTTGTGGTGAAAAGGCAGGAAAATGGCGTTGACAGTTATCAGGTCAGCAATGATCTCATTTAATGGCAGTGTGCACTTGATGGGCTGAATGGCCTAATTCTGCTCCTGTATCTTATGAGTTTTTGAATATTTCAAGTGTGACCATTTGGCAGAACTGGTGAGAATTAAGACCGCTCCATGAACATAACTTTCACTCTGTAACACCATAATAATGATGACTACATTTCAGAAATATTTCGACTGCAAATTGCCGTGAAACAGCCTGAGAAGATGAAAGGTACTATACAATCTAAGCATTTTCTACTTTCATCCCATCAGATCCTGATTGAGTAATATACCGAATATTTGTGGTATCTTGGATGGTAATGATTAGGCTATTTATGCTCAGATACACACAGAAGGGATACTGGACATACTTTTGTACCGTACTAGACCACTGAACACTCCCTGGAATTTAGTTAATGGTGGAATCAGAAAAGCTACATCGTGCCGTTAATTCAACAAGAAAAGCAAAATACTGCAGATATTGGAAATTTGAAATAAAAACAGAAAAAGGCCATTCAGCCCATCACTAAGATCATGGCCACTCTCGTGAGATCATGGTCGCTCTGATAATCCTCAACTCCACTTTCCTGCCTTTTTCCTGTACCCTTTCATTCCCTTCCTGATTAAAAATCTATCTCAGCCTTTAATGTCTGTAATGACCCAGCCTCGACAGTTCTCTATGGTGAAGAGTTCCGCAGATTCACAACTCTCAGAGAAGAAATTCCTCATTACCTCTGTCTTGAATGTGCAATCTCCTATTGTCAGATTTTGTCCTCTGGTCCTAGACTGTCCCACAAGGATAAGCAACTTCTCGACAG
The DNA here is from genome assembly GCA_024137785.1 of Ginglymostoma cirratum. NCBI lineage: Eukaryota > Metazoa > Chordata > Chondrichthyes > Orectolobiformes > Ginglymostomatidae > Ginglymostoma > Ginglymostoma cirratum. Next base: position 5,530,080 of record JAHRHZ010000046.1, read on the forward strand.
GTACCCTGTCTTGTCCCCTGTAAGGTGTCCTAAAAAGTCACCTCTCTTTCTTCTAAACTCCAGTGAATATAGTTCTAACCGATTGAGTCTCTTCATATGCCAGTCCTTTCATCTCCAGAATCAGTCTGATAAACCTTTGCTGCACTCCCTCCATAGCCAGAACATCCTTCCTTCAATAAGAAGACTGAAACTGCATACGATACTCCAGATGTGGTCTCACCAAGGCACTGTACAACTGCAGCAAGACATTCCTGCTCCTGTACTCAAATCCTCCCGTTATGAAGGCCAACATACCATTTGCCTTCTTCACTACCTGCTGCACCTTCATGCTTGCATTCAGCGACACCCAGGTCCTTATGCAATTCCCCTTTTCCCAGTGGATCACCATTCAGATCATCTGCGCTCTTGTTCTTGCGTTTACCACATTTATCCACATAATATTTCACCTACCATGCAATTGCCCACTCACTTAACTTGTCTATTTCCATAGTTTCTCGGGGTCTTGGGAAGAGCAGTTGCCATATCAGGTGAGGGGAGAGTTTGAGAAGGAGGGTGCTTCATGGTAACCTCAGGTAGTGCAGGAATTGACCCCATGCTGTCAGCGTCAGTTCTCAGCTCAGCATCACAGACCAGTTGTTCAGCCAACTGAGCTAACCAACTGGGCTAGTAACTCATGAGTTCCAGGCTAATATTCTGGGATATGGGTTTGAATGCGATGGTAAGAGTCTTTATGGACATGCTGCATTTCCTTACATGTGACACTGTAGAGTCAGAGATTTTACAGCAATGGAGAAAGGTCCTCCAGCCAATCATGTTCATGCTAGTCATCTAGCAGCCATCTATTTTAATCCCATTTTTCTGCACCTGGCCCGTAGCCTAGTATGTCAAGATGTTTCAAGTGCTCATATAAATACATTTTAAATATCTCAAGGGTTCCAGCCTCTACCAGTTCTTTAGGCAATGAGTTCCACATACCTGACACCAAATTCTGAGTAAAATAAAGTTTCCTCAACTTCCCTCTAACCTCCTGCTATTTATCTTAATACTGTTACTGACCCATCCACTGAAGGGAAAAGTTTCTCTCTATCTACCCTGTCAATGCCCCTTAGAGCTTTGTAGACTTCAATCAGTTTCCATACCCCCAGCTTTCTCAGCTCTAAGGACATGTTTGCGTTATCAAGATCACAGCTCAGTGACCCAAATTTGAAACACAATGGCATCCAATTAGGCAAACTATTGCCTCATAAATTGCCTGGTGTGACGACAGAGGAAAAGCATTTAAAGAAGCCCCAGGTATTTCCTATAGCAGAGGCTAACAATCTGCAATCATAGAAAGTGCCGGAAATTGCAAGTATAAAATTGCCACTCACTGTCTGAAATATTAAAACTTTGGAACAGTGATTTGTTGCTTTTTGTTTTCAGCTACCAGTAAATCTATGGTATAAGACACCGTAGTAAGCAACTATGGTGGCTTCTTTCTAGCCCAATTGCTTTACCACTACACTACAATCTCCCTGGACAGACTACATCACTTACCAGATTGGAGTTTCTGGATCTGGAACCAAAGCCACTGTCACCACTTCCCATTCTTCCGATACTCTGAAGTTTATTCCTAGGTTTAACGTCAAAGTCCATCTCAGAATACCTCGACTCAACTGGCATTTCCGGTTGACTCCAGCAACAGAAGGAACTTTAAGCGTAATATATTGTATTAATGTGTGTCCCTGCAGTTTGTTCCAAAGGAATCGATGGTTCCTGCAGGGAGCGAGAAAGAATTCTGGAGTTAAAATTTGCAATACCAGGTGGGCAACACATGTGGCAGGATTTGATTGCAAGCTTCCCTCACTCTTTGTCATATTGGAACACAGGACATGGGAGCAGGGGTAGGACATTCAGTCTTTCAAGCCTGCCCTGCCATTCGATAAGATAATGGCCTCAATTCCACCTTTCTGTCTGCACCTACCACTGCCTTTCCATGGTGTAACACTGCACTCCCCAACATGAGACAGATCAGAAGATACTCTGAAACAGAGGTGGCCAACCTAGAGTTAATTCGACTGTATTAAAAATGACTAATACAGGGCAGCACGGTGGCTCAGCGGTTAGCACTGCTGCCTCACAGTGCCAGGGTCCCGGCTTTGATTCCACCCCTCGGGTGGCTGTGTGGAGTTTGCACATTCTCCCCGAGTCTGTATGGGTTTCCTCCAGGTGCTCTGGTTTCCTCCCACAGTCCAAGGATGTGCAGGCTAGGTGGATTGGCCATGGGAAATGCAAGGTTGCAGGGTTAGGGTAGGGGATTTAGTATGGGTGGGATGCTCTTTGGAGGGTCATTGTGGACTTGATGGGCTGAATGGTTTGCTTCCACATTGTAGGGATTCTATGATTAGGGGTGTACATAGTAAAGGTGCTATTTTTCTTAACAGAGAGGTCAATAACCTGGGGGCACGCATTTAAAGTAATCGATGGAAGAATCAGAGGGGACGAATTGATAATGTGATGGAGGCCTGGAAATCACTGTCTGAAAGGGTGTCTAAGGCAGAAATTCTGATCACATTTAAAAAAAACACTTGAATATGCAGATAAACCCACACAACCGACAAGATTACAGACCAAGAAGCTGGACAGCTTTTTCTTGGCTAGCATGGACACGGTGGGCCGAATGGCCTCCTTCTGCACTGTGAATGACTATCCTTATATCCCAAGGTTAACTTTCTGGTTTGTGTGGCATTAGTTGTCCTGAAGTTGAGTTAGCAATTGGAAATTATCAGTGGACTGGGTGAGGGAGAAGACATCATCATTTCAAACTTGAATATTCCTGATGAGAAAAAGAAGGCATGTAGTCAATGCTTTTCATCTCACTCTTATGAGGATAGATGTAAGAATGTCAAATTTCAAATGATCACATCAGTTTAGACCGCTGAAGAAAAAAGTGCCAATTGGTTGGCAAGCTGATGGGACAAGGGGTTGCAGCAGAGAATACGAGGGGGAACTACAGCTTTCCCAGGTAATTCAAAAACAGATATAATGCTTGAACACTTGACTTTTTTTTTCTGAAGAAGGGTCTAGACCCGAAACGTCAGCTTTCCTGCTCCTCTGATGCTGCTTGGCCTGCTGCGTTCATCCAGCTCTACACCTTGTTATCTCAGATTCTCCAGCATCGGCAGTTCCTACTTTCTCTGTAACGCTTGAACTGATTCCTTTTGTTTGCAGTGATAGATATAGGACAGATGTCAGAGGTAGATTCTTTAGTCAGACAGTAGTAAGGGCATGGAATGCCCTGCCTGCAGCAGTTGCAGACTCGCCAACTTTAAGGGCATTTAAATGGTCGTTGGATAAACATATGGATGATAACGGAATAGTGTAGGTTAGATGGGCTTCAGATTGGTTTCACAGGTCGGCGCAACATCCAGGACCGAAGGGCCTGTACTGCGCTGTAATGTTCTATGTTCTATGTTCTAACTGGTACCTCTGCACGAATACTTATGGCTTTTAGCAAGTGTAAGATCCACTTTATGAGCTTGACTGTTATTGTAGATATTATGGCACTCAGGACTACTCACCAAGACTGCAGAATCTCCTCTAATGGTTGATGGATTATTTTGAGTTTGACAGGCATGGGATGATTGTATAAGGGTCTGTAAGGATGTTTAGCACCTGGTCGGATTTCTGCTGCAATGATGGCTCTTCCATCATCTTTGTATCTCCAAATGTAACTGTCCTTTACAGAAAGAGACCATTCAGCCCACTATGTCCATGCTGACCAAGATAGAGCTATGGAGCTTAATCTTGCTTTGCCACTTTCCAGCTCTTAGTAACCCTGTCAATTGTGTTGATTCATCTGGATATCCAAGTGTTTTGTTTTAAATGTGATCTGTGTTTTTGCCTTTTCAATTGAAACCTTCCCCAAGCCTGCAAATCTATCGACTTTACAGTGTTTACTTGTTAAATCAATGACATCATTTTCAGCCAAGTCCCAGCCATAAGAAAATGACACAAGCTCAGATTTTAAACATTGCTTCTAACTTTCAGAGTTGAGCAACAAGATGTATTTATAACGTGCCAGGACAAATTGAAGTGACCACAAACATCTGGAGTTATTTCATATCTGTTTGACTGCACGGTGTTTTGTCTGAACCAGCTGACCAGTGCCTGATCTGCCAAAACTTCGTTCTAATCCTATGCTTTCACTGTTAAATGCCATGGAACAGAAAGCACCATTTACACAGAAAGAGTAAAGGACATCGGTACACTCAAAGCTACTGTAACAGTGTAACATTTAACATAGGAGCAGAATTAGGCTAGTTGGCCCATCAAGTCTACTCTGCCATTCGATCATGGATGGTATGTTCCTCAACCACATTCTCCTGCCTTCTCCCCTCAATCCTTGATTCCCTGACCAATCAAGAACCTATCTATCTCTCACTTAAATATACTCAATAACTTACCCTCCACAGCTCTCTGCAATGAGTTTCACAGATTCACTGCCCTCTGGCTGAAGAAATCCCTCCTCATCTCAGTTCTGAAAGGTTGGATTTTCACTCTGATGCTGTGCCCTCGGGTCCTAGTCTCTCCTACTTGTGGAAACATCTTCTTCACACCCACTCTATCCAGGCCTCCTTGGTAATTTGTAAGTTTCAAACAGATCTCCCCTCATCCTTCCAAACTCCGTTGAGTACAGACACAGAGTCCTCAACCACTCTTCCTATGACAAACCCTTCTAATAGCCCTTCAGACTGAGTCATTGGTAGATTTAGCCTTGTTTGACTCGCCATTCTTTAGTATTGTTCAGTTTTTGATAATTCCAGCTCCTTTATCTTCCTGGTTGATTAATGGACCATTTCTCATGGCTCATTGGGTAATGCAGCAAGTGAAAACTCCAACCGTCAAGCTATGGAAGGAGCTGTTCTTGCTGTAGCTCAGTGGATAGTACTCCCTACTCTCGGAGTTTGACATTTGTGGGTTCGAGTCCCACTGTGGACACATGAAACACTGTAATCAAGGCTGACCATGCAGCACAGTACAGAGGGAGTGCTGTGCTGTGTTTTAGACCTTTGCTGTTACGGAGAAAGTTGCTGAAGGAAGTAGCTGGGACCAATGTTTGCTCAGCATAGATTTATTTGCAGAGTGAACTATTGCAGGTATGTACCTCCAACTTCACACACACCCTGGGTGGAACTAAGTGCCCCATTCCCCCACAATCCCAAGCTGGCTTTAATGGCAGCACTGGCATTTAAGAAGTTGAGACGAACTCCACCACCTCTCTGCATCTAGCCTGATTAAGTTTGGAGCGTGGAGTGGGACCGGGGGGAAGGAGTTTGTGTATGGCCTTATTTGAAACCCACAGTTGGGCAATTAATGCCCCACTCAAAAGCCCCTCACCTTGATGTTAGTGGGCAAAGCAGTCTTGCAGGAAGCCAAAAAATGACAAAAAAGACAAAAAGTGCGGCTGCTTGTGGGCCTTGAGAAAGAGGGGTTTCCCTTGTTGTAAGACATGGACCCTGATCAAGACATCTGTGATCAGGATTGAAGGTTGGGGATAAGAGTGCTGGAGAAAGTTCTATAACTAGGTTCTAATCTATGTTCTAGAACAAGGGGGGCACAGTTTAAAAGTTAAGTCCAGACCATTCAGGAGAGATGTTAAGAAGCACTTCTACACAAGGATGGGGGTAGAGGTTTGGAACACTGTTCCACAAATGGCATTGTTAATTTTAGATCTGAGATAGGTAAAGTTTTGTTGAGCAAAATTATTAAGGGATGGGGACCAAAGACAGGTGTATGGAATTCAGCCACAGATGGTCTTGCTGAATGGCAGAACAGGTTCAAGGGGCTGAATGGCCTACTCCTGTTCCTACGTTCTTTGTGAAAGTGAGGTCTGTCAGCTCTCTAGGCAATGAACAAGACCCCGATCACCCACATTTAGTGACATAAGGCGGGGTGGGGCAGTTTATGGACTTACTGTCTCTTTATTTGGATTCGATTCACTGTCCAATCAATGCCATCAAGGTGTATATTTTAATCCTGTTTGATGTCATTGCCAAGGCTCTGAGAAGGGGGGAAGTTCACAGTTCTTCACTTTTGCCAATTTTCTCTTTATCTGAAAAGGTGCTGGCTGTCGATAGTTCGACAGGCCTTTAGCTAGCTTGTATTAAACTAGGTCCACAGCTCAAAGATAATGGGACCTTTATTAAAGCAATTCACATGAGACACCATAGTTATGGGGTATGCTCCGTCTACAAACCCAGATGTCAATTGCTGGCCGGGCAGATAACAACTACCAGTCAATTCTGGCTGTTTCCGTGTTTATATCCAGGCACTTTCCAGCAGGATTCTTTGCATATGTATCAGGATCCCAGGCCAACATCCTCCTACCTAATCTTCAACTTCTGGCAAAGGTTCAATCCAAAACTTTGTGGTTTGTGTCACTCAGTTGGAAATCGTTCTTAGCAAATGAGCCATTATGAGACTGGTTTGTAAATAAATGGCCAGGCACATCACTGGGAGTGTTAGGGAAGGTTAGGTGGCCAGACAGCCTTAGGATTGCTCAGAGAGGTTGAGGACTGCTGGTGAGTTTAACCTAAGGATCATCATGCCTCAGGCAAGGGGTGAGCTTGAGAAGGAGGGATCTTTGTGGTAACTTCGACTGGTGCAGGAAATGATACCATGCTGTTGGTGTCATTCTACACTACAAAACCTGCATCCAGCCACCTTAACTAATCAACCCCGCTACCCCCACTGGGGATGTTAACATTAATGGGAGCGGTATTGAAAGGTTGCAGAGCTAATGCTGACTACCATCAGTTCAGACATTGGACTAAGATGCTTCAATGTTTCTGTCGTGTCAACCCAGTTGTCTTAAACTATCAAGGTGGTACAAGCTCAGCTGGAGTATTGTTGTGGGTACCATGTTATAGGAAAGATGTGAAGTGCATTTGAGAATGTGCAGAACCAATTTACAAGACTACTTCAGGAATGAGAAACTTCAGTGATGAGGATAGATTGAAGAAGTTGGGATTGTTCTTCTCGGAGAGAAGGCAGTTGGAAGAAGATTGGATAGAGGTTTTCAAACCTCATGAGCAGATTGGATAGACTAAATAGGGACCTGTTCCCAGTTGTAAAAGAAATAAGGAGAGGGCATGGATTTAAAACAAACAAAGCAAATGTGGAGAAAAACCTTTTGACCCAGCGAGTAATTAGGGTCTGAAATGCATTGCCTGGAAATGTGGGGGAGGCAGGTTCAATTGAGGTATTCAAGGGGGCATTGGAGGGTTGTTTGGACAGAAATAGCATGCAGGGATATGGGGAAAAGCCAGGAGATTGGCACGAGGGAATAGAACCAGTGCAGGCACGATGGGCTGAATGTGATTCTGACAAACTGGGGAAGGGGGGCAGTGCAGGGCTTATGAATATCAATACCACTAAGTGCATAATTTCTGGACTTAGTGCAAGTTTTAATTTTTCAACAGGTTATCCACCTGATAGTCAACCTGGTTGACTGAGTATACATCCCTATTTTGGGATGCAGCAGGTTGGGAGGGGTGGGGTCAGGTGGATTGACTAGCCATGCATGGGTAAGTTTGGTGTGAAACAAAGTAATGTTGGGTCCTGTCCCTATACTTATCTCTGTGTGGCTTGGTTTCAGGGGCGGTCCAAACATAATTACAGTCAGAAACAGAACAATTTTTATGCGTGGAGTCATAAGTACACTAGCAGGTTGTGGAGGTTTGTACAGGATTTTGAACAAACAGCACACCTAACTTTTTCAGCAAAACAATGACTTTACAAAACGGCTTCAGTAAATAAAGGCAGAATATCACAACTATTTTGCAATGCCAAGCAGTCTCAATTACACAACTGTAAATGGGCATGTTTGTAAAAAGAGATAACAAGGTGTGGACCTGGATGAACACAGCAGGCCAAGCAACATCAGAGGAGCAGGAAGGCTGACGTTTCGGGCCTAGACCCTTCTTTAGAAATGGGGGAGGGGAAGGGGGTTCTGAAATAAATAGGGAGAGAGGGGGAGGCGGATAGAAGATGGATAGAGGAGAGAATAGGTGGAGAGGAGACAGACAAGTCAAAGAGGCAGGGATGGAGCCAGTAAAGGTGCATGTAGGTGGGGGGGTAGGGAGGAGATAGGTCAGTCCAGAGAGGACGGACAGGTCAAGGGGGCGGGATGATGTTAGTAGGTAGGAGATGGGGGTGGGGCTTGAGGTGGGAGGAGGGGATAGGTGGGAGGAAGGACAGGTTAGGGAGGCGGGGACGAGCTGGGCTGGTTTTGGGATGCGGTAGAGGGGGGAGGGGAGATTTTGAAGCTTCTGAAGTCCACATTGATACCATTAGGCTGCAGGGTTCCCAAGTGGAATATGATTTGCTGTTCCTGCAACCTTCGGGTGGCATCGTTGTGGCACTGCAGGAGGCCCAGGATAGACATGTCATCTAAGGAATGGGAGGGGGAGTTGAAATGGTTCGTGACTGGGGAGTGCAGTTGTTTAGTGCGAACCGAGTGTAGGTGTTCTGCAAAGCAGTCCCCAAGCCTCCGCTTGGTTTCCCCAATGTAGAGGAGGCCACAACGGAAACAGCAGATAGAGTATACCACATTAGCAGATGTGCAGGTGATATAGTGGACTTCACAAGCTTCAAATGCATCCCCCCACCGCATCCCAAAACCAGCCCAGCTTGTCCCCGCCTCCCCAACCTGTCCTTCCTCCCATCTCAAGCCCCATCCCCATCATCTACCTACTAGCCTCATCCCGCCCCCTTGACCTGTCCGTCCTACCTGGACTGATCTATCTCCTCCCTAGCCCCCCACCTACACTCACCTTTACTGGCTCCATCCCCGCCTCTTCGACTTGTCTGCCTTCTCTCCACCTATCCTCTCCTCTATCCATCCTCTATCCGCCTCCCCCTCTCTCCCTATTTATTTCAGAACCCCCTTCCCTTCCCCCATTTCTGAAGAAGGGTCTAGGCCCGAAATGTCAGCTTTTCTGCTCCTCAATGTTGCTTGGCCTGCTGTGTTCATCCAGCTCTACACCTTGTTATCTCAGATTCTCCAGCATCTGCAGTTCCTACTATCTCTGAAATGTTTTTTAAAACGTACTTTTTGACAGGATGTGGCTGACACTGACAAGGCCAGTATTCGTGGTCCATTTCAAATCGGTCTTGAAATGAATGGCTTGCTCATCCAATTCACAGGGTAATTAAGTGTCAGCCACTTTGATGTGGGTCTGAAGTCACATGTAAATCAGACTGAGTAAGGATGGCAGATTCCCTGCCCTAAGGATATTAGTGAACCAGATGGGTTTTACAACAAACGATGATAGTTTTGTGGTCACTAATCACTGAGTTTAGCACAGCGTTCTTGATGTATTAACTACATTTAAACTCCATCAGCTGCTTGTGAACCCATGTCCCCAGAGCATTAGTCCTGTGCCTGGACTGTGTTAGTCCTAGACTACAAAGTTTTCAGTTTAACAATGTCTTCACAAACGTCCCTCCACTACAAACACAGCTGCCCGTTTAAAAGAACAACAAATATTTAAAAGCAGCCACTTAATTATTTGAAACGAAAACAGAAATTGCAGGAGAACGGTAGGTCTGGCAGCATTTGTGGAGAGAGAAAGCATAGATCATGTTTCAGGTAAGTGGAGCCTTCTTCAGAATTTAATTATTTGTTTGATTTATACAGCGAGCAAGAAGACTGTCGACATATACAGATGGTATAGGCCTGCCACCGTTAGAGCACTGAGCATTAATTCATAAACACCGCAGTATTGAGGTATAGACCCTGTAGACTGTGTTAAGGTGAAGTCCCAATGTACAAAGGCAGCATAGAGTTACTGAAATATCACCAACAATAATTGGTTATGAAATGAAATTGTGTCAGGAGCTTAGCTGCCTATTCCAGCTAATACTGGGCTGCCCAGAATGTCCAGTTCACTGGTTTGTATAAACAAGGGTTGAGGTGCATTTTTAAAAATAAATGAAAGTCATTTACTGTTGACATAATCTTTCTCTGTCATATTGAGCAGAGACAATGGAGGGCCGATTACGTACAAGAATTCCAGGTAATGCGCTGAGGTTGCTAAGGAGTGAAAATAAACACTACCCATAACCCGAGATAAAAGGTACTGCAGATGCTGGAGAATCCGAGATAACAAGCATGGGGCTGGATGAACACAGCAGGTCAGGCAGCATCATAGGAGCAGGAAAACTTGACGTTTCGGGCCTAAACCCTTCATCAGAAATGCATGCAGAAATGCACTACCCATAAGCCCATGTATTCAATCCATAAAAGTTCTGCATTATTCACTTGTAATGCATCTCATGTTGTGACAATACACACCTATGAGTTAGCTGAGCAGTGTTTATAGAGCTGTGTGTCAGGGCCAAGAAAGAACATTTACTGTCACTCGTGTCTTGATACAATACAAAACAGTACCATAATTCTGAATCACGCTTTATTGGAAGGCAGAATTTTTTTTATTAGTGCACTGATAAAGACCCTTGGATAGTGCCTTTCATACTCACAACCACTTCCACCTTGAAGGACAAGAGCAGCAGATACTTGGAACGCCACCTACAAGCTCCCCTCCAAGCCACTCGTCATACTGACTTGGAAATATATCACTGTTCCTCCATTGTGGCTGGGTCAAAGTCCTGGAACTCCCTCCCCTAGGGCATAGTGGATCAACCAATGGCACATGGGTTCAAGAAGGCAGCTCACCACCACCATCTCAAGGGGCAGCTAAGGACAGGCAATAAATGCTGACCCAGTCAATGACAGCCATGTCCCACAAGCAAATAAAAAATATACTCACCCACCTCTTCCCCATTTATTCCACTACCTTACCTCCCTCTTTCTCTCATTATTGCTTCCCTATATTCTTTTTAAGCCCAGCTTATTCTCACTGCTCTCCCTGGATGGTGGAGCCTTCTCGGTGCTATCTACTTCCATAAGCACCAAGCAGTCTGGGCTTCCTCACCAAGGTCAGTATTCTTCATCTGGATAATAAAGAGTGTATGATAGCAGACTATGCTACTGTGATGGGCTTCAGGGCCAATTCCAATCTTGTCCACCATCATTCCTATATTGCGGTTGTCAGCCACAGGATAGTTGGTCATGGCTGGGCACTGATTGAACATCAATCTGAAGGAAGAAATCAATTTTATTTTCTTTCGCCTAATGTGAGGGCATCGACAACAATTGTATTGCTCCCATCAGCATCATTGTGTCAATAGAATGGAGGATATCCAGCCCATCATGTTTGTACTAGCTCAATGAAACAGCAACTTATCCGATGACACTGACCACCTTTTCCATGCAAACCTGCAAATTTTTCTTCAGACTGTTTTCAATATCAATCGTTATCCAGTACCTGGGATCCAATTCACAAATGAATCTGCCTTCACCATAGTTTCTGGTACTGAATTCCAGATCCTAACCAATTACTGCATCAAAAAGATTTTCCTCCCATCATCTTCGATGCTTTCACCAATTGATGTCCCCTCATCCTGGATCCTTCCACCAATGAGAACAATTTCTCTCGGTGGATATTTTTGACCTGATCCCTCATGGTATTGACTAGCTATCCTCTCCCCTCCAACAAGAAAAACCTTTGACTCACCAATCTTTACAATGACAGAACTTCCTAAGCCCCAGAACCTGCTCTGTACCCTCTCCAAAACATGCTCATTCGTCCTACAGTGAAGTGCCCAGAATCAGACACAATTCTCCTGCTTCTGGACAAGCCAGTGCCTTGTAAAAGGTTCATCATAAACAGTGACTTCGATGATGCGTTGCTCAGGGATAAAAAAAGAGCTGTCGAAGATTTTCATTTTGCATTCATCAGCACAGAATTGCAAGAATGCCAAACCTCAAAAGACAATAACAAATTATACAGTATTGGAGGACAATGTTGATTATTCATCACAATATCCTTGCAGTGTTAAATCTGCAATCTCAATCCAAACTGGAATTTCTACCTGATCTGTAAGGTTTACAGAGCTGCATGTAAGAACAGAGCAAACAGGAGCAGGAGTAGGCCATCTGGCCCCTCGAGACTGCGCCGCCATTCAGTACGGTCTTCCCATGGACTTGGCTCCACTAACCCACCCGCTCACCATAACCCTTAACTCCGGCTCCACTTACCCACC
>JAHRHZ010000046.1:5542239-5561299 GCA_024137785.1 Ginglymostoma cirratum
ACCCACCCGCTCACCATAACCCTTAACTCCGGCTCCACTTACCCACCCGCTCACCATAATCCTTAACTCCGGCTCCACTTACCCACCCGCTCACCATAACCCTTAACTCCTTCACTGTTCAAAAATCTGTCTCTGCCTTAAAACCATTCAACAAGGAAGCCACTGCTGCTTCACTGGGCAAGGAATTCCACAGATTCACAACCCCTTGGGTGAAGAACCCATCGGCTTCCCACAGTCGTATTGTGTACCTAACGCAGCCACATCATTCCCACTCATTTGAAAATGGTTGTTTGTTTTCTCCCTCTTTAATCACTTTGGATTCCTTTAAAGCCAGAGCCAACCCTTTGAAACCTTACTACAATCTGAACATCTGCTACAATGTTTGATTTGCAACTCAGGAGTGAGATTAATTCAACAAAACATCTTGAAAAGCACTGGATAAGTAGGGAGCCACTGTTGGAAATCACCTGAAATGTGACTCAAGGCAAGAAATCTTATGCTGTTTCTTTATTGAATTAATGGAATGCAAATGAGTAGAGTAAAGAGTGTTTACTCAAAAGACTTCATAAGAATATAGCAGCTATGAGAAGAAGCAGGCCATTCAGCTCTTCAAGCCTGCCCTATTCTATAAGGTCATGGCTGTTCTTCCCAAGCCTCAGTTCCTCTCTTGTGTCAGCTCCTCTTAGCCCCTACCTCCCTAAAATCTAACTACCTCCTCTTTAAATACTTTCAGTGATCTAGCCTCCATAACTCTCTGGGGTAAATAATTCTAGACATTCACTACCCCCTGGGAGAAGACATTCCTTTCCTTCTCAGTTTCAAATGAGTATCCCCTTCTCCCGGAACTAAGTCCTTAGATTGACAGTCACCCACTAGTGGAAACATCTCCTCAACAATAAACCTGTTGAGATCCCTCAGAAACTCAGCAGGCCTGGCAGCATCTGTGAAGAGAGATAGGTTTTGAGTCCAGTACAACACTTCTTCAGGAAGACCTGCTGAGTTCCTCCACCTGTGTTTAAATACAGATGCTTGCATACTGAATATTTTGTCTTTATCCTCTCAGAATGTTGTCTGTTTCAATAATATCACCCCACATATTCTAAATTCGAATGAATAAAGGCTTAACCTATTTATCTGGTCTTGATAAGATGGCCCTTTCATCCCAGGAATGAACCATTTGAATTTCTTTTTGAACAGCCTCCACATCCTTTTATTAAATACAGGGACCAAAACTGTACACAGTACTCCACTGGATTCACAGGATCCGTTTAATGGATCCACCGGGACTGAATTTAATCTTGTACGCATTGGATCTCTAACTAATTTCACATACAATCCTGTGTTATTTTTCCAGTTGAACAGGCTTGGAGATTAAGGTCCCAGAGCCTCAGGGAATGTTTTCCTGTGATTTCTGCAGAGCTGTCAGCCAGCAGAATTTAAAACAGCCCCAGGCACAACACAACAGGAGAGACGGTGACTTCACAATGACCGAGAAATTTTTAAACAAATGGCCGCAGCAGTCAGACCTCCCAGAAGGGGATACCCTGGGGGTGGGTGCTGAAATGAGCCAGGAAGGCAAGGTGGGACCTTGTGGCTTACCAAAGAGTGGAGTCCCATGCTCCGTCACCAAGGGGCTACATTCCAATAGTAACAACACATTTCCAATGCCACTGGATCCAACAGGCTCAAATGGAAGGTTCCAGTCCCTGACAGGCTAGCACAATTTGCAGATGGGGAGGCAATAGTCTAGCAGAGTTATCACTTGGCTATTAATCTGGAGATCTGGGTAATGTTCTGGGGACTTGGCTTCAAATCCCACCACAGCGACTGGTGAAATTGGAATTCAATAAAAATCTGCAGTCAAATGATAAGCATGAAACCATTGTCAGGAAAAACCCATCTGGTTCACTAATCTCAGTTAGGGAAGGCAACCGCCATTGTTACCTGCTCCGACCTACGCGTGACTCCAGACCCACAGCAATGTGGTTGGCTCTTAACTGCCCTCCGGTCAAATAGGAATGGGCAATAAATGTTGGCCCATTCAGTGATGCCCACATCTTGTGAATGAATTTTACCAAAAAAGACCTTTCACCTCAGATCCACTTTCAGGAAAAGACATGACAAGCTGGATGGAGTAGGCCCATGTCCATTTTCGACACCATCACAAAGGTTCAGTGTCCATGAAGACTGGTCCAAGATGTAATTAAAGACGAGGAGGTAAAAATTGACAGTGTGAATTGGCCATTGCAAATCCACCAGGGTATAGAACACCGTGACTCTGTTCAGCTCCATTATGTTGAACACAGAAAACTGGAGGCACATTTGCTATTGCCTAGTTCACGCATCTGTTTGAGAATAATTTTCTACCTTGAGTTGTTTATCCAGGCCAGTATTTATTGCTCATCCCTAAATGGCCAGAGGGCAGTTAAGAACAAATCACATTGCTGTGGGTCTGAAGTCACATGTGGGCTATACCAGGTAAGGATGGCAGTTTCCTTCCCTCAAGGACATCAGTGAACCAGATGGGTTTTTCTCTTTCTCCATTATTAACAACCCCTTTGTCATTTACACTGGGCCTCATCTACCCCCTTGCTGCTCTTGTGCCTCTGTCAAAAATATAGGAAACAAGCTATTTCCCAACATCTTTCAGTTGAGAAGAAGTCACTTTGGACTCAATGTTCACTCTATTTCTCTCTCCACGGATGCTGCCAGACCTGCTGGTTTTTCCAGTACTTTTCAGAATTTGTTTCAGATTTCCAGCATCTGCAGTATTTTGCCTTTATTCTTTTCTCCTCTTTCAATCTCTGAATACTGCAGCCTTTCTTGACATTTTGCTACAAAATTCTGGGGCCAAAAAAGGGTGAGGAGATTTGCCCTTTCTGCGAGCATTACCTCTCAACTACTTCCATTGCCTGTCCATGTTGAGACAGAGAACACCAAATTGGGAAACAGTAATACCTAATGCACAAACCAGAGTGTAGAATCTCTAAAACTGGAGGAAAATCAGTATTTCTATTTAAACGCAGCAAACTGTTCGCTGTTTCAGTTGATCTACAGTCAAATACATGTTAAATATATATAATTTGGTTAAAAGCCGGAGAGGGTAGTAGATTCGGCTTCATTAGGGGCATTTAAGTGGCTATTAGATAGGCATATGGATGATAGTATAAGGTAGGGGTGGAAGTTAGATAGACCTTAGGTTTCCGGTAAAATTTCAGCACAACATCGTGGGCCGAAGGGCCTGTACTGTGTTGTACTGTTCTATGTTCTATAAGTAAAGGTGCCATAGCCCTACCAGACCATGGGGCTGCTCATTCATTAGGGAGAGATGACTGGTGGTGGTTTAACCTGAGGGTCACCACACCTCAGGCGAGGGGAGAGGTTTAGAAGGAGAGTCCTTCATGGTAACCCCCATCAGTGTTGGAATATATGTCTAGAGCTGGCACTTTATTAGTCTGTCCAAGATCCTTGCACTAGCATTAAATTTCGTAAACCTGCAGTTATAAATATTACGAGAAATTCATCCCAGAAAGCTGGGAAGTGTATTTCCAAATCAGACAATGATTGCTTTGTTGATTCTCGGCAGCAGATCCACCCAGAGGTGGATAAGGATGAGGTCATTGAATGCACAGAGTCATTGTACAGAAGGAAGCCATTTGTGCCATCTGCCTGCACTGGCTCTTCAACCAAGCATCGTTACCCAGTGTCAGTCTCCTGCTTTTCCCCATATCCCTTGCCTTAAATCGAGTTTGAAATAGATGCAATATATAACTACATACTTCCCTGATCAGCTGCTGTTTCAAAGGAGACAGACACTGGGTGTGTCCTGAGACAGTCTAATAATCACTGTCCAACACCCACCCATGTTTCTAAATTCAGGTTGTGGCTCTTTCCCTTTCCTCATGAATTCTCCAAAAGCAGAAAGGAAGCAGGTCTTTAGTCGTTGTGTCTATTTCCAACAGTGAACAGCCAGCCCCTCAATAGTCTTCTTTACTCATGACATTGACATCGGACGGGAATGGGGATGCAGGCAAATAAGGTTTAGTTTCCTTCTCTGTTCTACACCATACCCAATGGAGTGAAAAACTGGGCAGGTGCAGTTGTGGTGCACCCCCTTAAGCTCTGTGGGATGGTGCTCAATGTTGACTTGTGGCATGGGTCGAGTTTAACCACGGGCACCATCAGCCAAATCATTGCCTTTCATGCGTGTGAGTGCTAGTTGGTGAGTGGAACTCAGTGTGGGCTGTAGGGGAAGATTAAGGGAGGACAGTGTGACCCTGTCCTCACCCAACATTCACAAACAAGGATTATGGTGATGGGATAACAATCAAGAGTAGCTACCCTGGCTGATTCCCAGTGTGGTGAGGGATAATGTGCTGTCTCTATTCAATGTCTATCCACAGCTAACACCACACACAGTCTACAGAACTATCTGAAGAATGTTTTTACCAGTATTCCTTGGTGACTTGTTATCCTAAGCAGCTGAGCCACTGAGCAGACTAATTTGTCACGAAACAAGCATCGGCCTGAATACTGTGGTAACAATAACAATGAAACTGAATGAGCAATACGCCTGGGAACCCTGCAGCCCAATGGTATCAATGTGGGAACCCTGCAGCCCACTGGTATCAATGTGGACTTCACAAGCTTCAAAATCTCCCCTCCCCCAACCGCATCCCAAAACCAGCCCAGCTCGTCCCCGCCTCCCTAACCTGTCCTTCCTCTCACCTATCCCCTCCTCCCACCTCAAGCCCCACCCCCATCTCCTATCTACTAACCTCATCCTGCCCCCTTGATCTGTCCATCCTCCCTGGACTGACCTATCTCCTCCCTACCTCCCTACCTACACTCACCTTTACTGGCTCCATCCCCGCCTTTTCCACTTGTCTGCCTCCTCTCCACCTATTCTCTCCTCTATCCATCTTCTATCCGCCTCCCCCTCTCTCCCTATTTATTTCAGAACCCTCTTCCCTTCCCCAATTTCTGAAGAAGGGTCTAGGCCCGAAACGTCAAGCTTTCCTGCTCCTATGATGCTGCTTGGCCTGCTGTGTTCATCCAGCTCCACACCTTGTTATCTCGGATTCTCCAGCATCTGCAGTACCTATTATCTATGAGCAATATGATTACCATCTTGAAACTGGCAGCAACATCTGGAACTTTGCAAACTACAGAAGGTTCACTGGGTTGATCCTGGGAACGGATGGGCAGCCTGATGAGGAGATGTTTGAGTGCGTTGGGCACATACTCATTGGAGTCTAGAAGAATAGGGGTGACCTCATTGATAAACACCAAATTCTTAGGGGACTTGACAGGGTGGATGTGGAGAGGTCGTTTCCCCTTGTGAGAATGCCTAGGACCAGACAGCATAATATCAAAATAAGAGATTGCCCACTTAAAGACAGAGGTGAGGAGAAATTTCTTCTCTCAGAAGGTAGTGAATCTGTAGAATTCTTTACCGCAGAGGGCCATCAAAGCTGTGTCGTTAAAAATATTCAAGGTTGAAATAGACATTTTAAAGGGATGATATCACCATAGTAGATCTGATCTCAAACAGCGATGAGACAGAATACAGGAAAGAGACGGAGTGTTTAGCAGCATGGTGTAAAGACACAGTCTCTCCATCAATGTCAGCAAAATGAAGGAGCTGGTCATTGACTTCAGGAGGCAGAGTGGAGGGCCTGCATCAATGCCACTGCCTGCATCAATGGTGCTGAGGTGGAGATGGTTAAGAGCATCAAGTTCCTGGGAGTGATGATCACCAACAATCTGTCCTGGTCCGCCCACATTAATGCAAAGGTCAAGAAAGCAAAACGTCGCTACTTCCTCAGGAGGCTGAAGAAATTCAGCATGTCCACAAGGACTCTAACCAATTTTTATAGATGTAGCACAGTGTGGTATGGCAACTGCTCAGCCCAAGACTGCAAGAAACTAAAGGGAGTCATGAACACAGCCCAGTCCATCAGACAAACCAGCCTCCCACCCATTGACTCCGTCGATACTCCTTGCTGCCTCAGGAAAGCAACAAATACATTCAAAGACTCCTCCCACACCAGTTATACTTTCTTCCACCCTCTTCTGTCGGGCAGAGGTTTGTGTACACTTGAGAACAGATTCAAGAACAGCTTCTTCCTTGCTGTTTTCAGGCTTTTGAACGGACCTCTCAAATGTTAATGTTGCCCTCTCTCTCTCGGCACCTTCTCTGCGGCTGTAACACTGTGTTCTGCACTCTGCTCTGCTACCCTCATGCATTTTGTATGGTATGATCTGCCTACAGAGCATGCAAAACAACACTTTTCACTGTATCTCAGTACATGTGACAACAATTAATCAAAGAAACAATTTGAGGGCTATGTGGAAAAGACAGGCGAGCTGAGTGGACTGTGAGGTATCAGATCGGTCATAACCTCATTGGATGGCGAAGCAGACTGGATGGATGGAATAAGTGGCTTACTCTGTTCCTATGTCTTATGATTTAACTTGATTTCAACACTTTGCAATTGACTGGATTGTTAATGAATTTAATTATATAAGTGTCCCAGGAGTCCGAATATATGTAGTTAAACACAGAAATCCTGAAGTTGTGGTCAGTAACAAATGTTATTGATTATGTTACTATGTTTCTCCAGAGGGTGCATGGTCAAACTCCCCCAAAGAACAACCAATTAGAAACCACTGAACTGAAGAGAACTTCCACTCTTACATTCCCAGTTTTGTTGTAAAAACCATTGAAAAAGTTACTGTTTTGGACGAGATGTAACTTTTTAAAAATGGTGTACGAATGTCATGATTACCAATAGACAGCCTCACTGTGTCTGAAATGTTATATTTGTTAAATGTCAAATTTCAGCATTGTGATATTAAAAAATAAGTTTAATAAAAGTTTTTTAAAAAATTCATTAGAGGGATGTAGGTGTCATTGACTGGGCTAGTATTTATTGCCCATCCTTAAAGTTTGAGATATTTTATCTTCTACCTTAATGCCATGTCTATGTCCCTATTGTTTATTTCACTCTCCATAACATTTAAAATGAAGTAAGGGGCTCAGTGGCTGTTCCTTCCTGGTTTGCTGTCTGTGGAAATGCTTTAATGCATTTGACTACTCACCTAGCTTGTTGACATCACCGCTGTTGCCCTTCCACTTGGCAGCAGATTCAAACTGCTTTCAGGAATAGGGGAAACAATTCACACAGAGACCGCTGAACATGTTCAGGCTGTTTTATTTGAGTTTAAGATTGTATGCTGTCATTTCACTACTGAATGCAAAATCCGGGTTGTTAAATATATTAATACAACTGGATCTAGCAGCAGAACTAAACAGTGTGTCCTTTGTTGGCAAGTAAAATGCATCCTTTTAGATATAATTTATCTCAACCTGTTCAGAGACACACCGCTGGAGCAGGTGGGAGTTGAACCCAAGTCTCCTGGCTCAAAGGGAAGGACACTACCACTTTGCAATACGAGCCCTCCCTTTACATTTGATGAAAGTTTGTTTTGAAGGATTAGCTTAACTCTTTGTCCATAAAATGGGGATTGATGATGCTATTTAAATAAAGTCACCATAGTCTTTAGTGGACTATCGGACTGCTCTCTCATTAGATAGAGAAGGTTGGCAGTGACTTAACCCAAGGGTCTCCATGCCTCAAGCGAGGGGAGAGATTGAGAAGGAGAGTTCTTCATGGTGACCTCAGCCAGTGATGGGAACTGAACCCACACCATGGGCATCACACTGCGTTGCAAACCAGCCAACTGAGCTCAACAACACTGGCATTTCTATATCCACAGACTATCCCCTTTCACTCATTTGCAAGCCAAGCAATTCCTCACTGGAGATAGAATGTGGACATGAAAAACAATTTTAAAATGATTTACAAACAGCCCAATTGTTTTGGCGAGAAAAAACAAACGTGAATTTTTAATTATTCCCCAGAGTGAAGTTGCACAACAGAATGCCAAAGCTTTGAGTGTTGTGGTATTTTCATGCATGTTTATGTTTCAGGAGTTTAGCCAGGAGCAAGCATAGGTGTGCAAGCTCTGCTTAGGAAAACAAAAGACTCACAATGGCTGAAGTTTCCTTGGAATGTTGTTAATCTACATCAGAAGTAACACTTGACCAACCTCATGCAAGTATCACCTGAAGTCCTGTTAAAGTGAAGCATAGCTCATTTGAACACAACCTGCAGTACCTGCAGAAACAACCATGTTATCCTCATATAAAATTATGTTTCCTTTTCATATGTACACAATATGAACTTGAATTTACCAAGCACCTTTAACGTTGTGATGTGTCCCAAATGAAACCAAATAAGATTTGACACTCAAGCCACATACAGAGATATTAAGACAGGTGACAGAAATAACCTCATAGAGGCCGGTATCCCATCACCAAGTCACCCTTTATTTACATGTGGAGAGTCCTTGACACTGGTCCAGCTTCCTCAGCTCTCAAAGTGAACAGAACCACTGACACTCCTGTTTATATCTGTCAGCCCGGGGTCCTTGATTGGACCAGATCAACGGCCCATTCAAAGAACTCATATTCTGTGAATTCCACCTGGCTGACCTCATTATGATCATTACAGCGACCAAAACAGTGGCCATGGAGAAAGGTATTTAAGGCTGAAATAGATAGATTCTTGATCAGTAGGGATATCAAGGGTTACAGGGAAAAGGCAGGAAAGTAGCTGTGAGGAATGTCAGATCAGCTATCATCCTATTGGATGCCAGGGCAAGCTGGAAGGGCTGAATGGTCTACTTCTGTTCCTATTTCTTATGGTTTTATAGTTCACTGCCCTGATTCAAGCATATAATGTATAGTTAGTCATGAAATGTGACTATCTAGGTATCTGGACTGTCGTCAGGCAGTAATTACTGCTCACAGCCCATCCAGATCAGTCTAAACATTTTCTTTACAAGGTCTTCATTCTGGGAGTAGTCTATATGGAAGTTGGGAAGGAACACTGTCATCAGGCTACATATTTCCTCTTGACTGGCTGAAGTGGAATCAGCCGTGAAACTGCTGACCTGCTGCATTAGTCACCCAGGGAGGATAAAAGAAAAACTAAAACTACATTGGGCCAGATTTTAACATGTTCAAATTACCCTCTGGGCCAGAGAGTCTGACCCTATGTTTTTTCTCAAGTAACTTCCTCACTGAGAGCACTGATTTTTGTTGTTCTGTGCTACAGAACCCAAGCACAATCTCTGCTCACTGTTACAGAACACTGGAAATGCATCCCCATTATTTATGGAGTCATTACCAAAGTTAAAGATTTTATAAAGTATGCAAAGTCTCCTAATTTATCTTTCAAATCCAGGTTGATAGAAAGCACAGACCAGGTTTCAGCACTGAACAAGAATCACAATCTATCACAAGGATCTAGCAACAGATAAACAGTCATAAACTGCCAGCACTTAATGCTACTAATTAAGACGGTTATCCCCTTACAAACTCCCCCTCACACACACAGAGTCAGATTATCAGTAGGTAATGTAAATTATGAACAGAGGGAAGAAATGGGAAAGACAGTTCAGTTATCGACAAGATCTTTATGACTCTTCTGCTGGCCAGCACATTGCTTCAATCATCTTTTTCTGGGTGCTTCCAGTGGTTGGTAAGAGGTACAAGGTGGCTGTTTCACATACTGAAAAGTCTGACTTCTCAGCTAAAAGTCACAGCTTACGGCAACTGTTATGGGAAAGATAAAATGGCTTGCACAAGGTTAACAGTGAGTTTTGACCGCAGAGAACAGAGAGACCACTCACCAGCTTGGAGAAGTACTGAACACTTTTTTTTTTCTCTCTCTCTCTCTAGAAGTTGTTCCCAGTTCCATACTGTTCTGTTACCTGAGAACCAATCACACTTGTTGGCAGGCAAAAAGTTCTCTGTCATTAGTAATGGTCACTAGTCCACGGATCAATCAACTTTTTGATGCCAGCAAAAGCTGCAATGGTACACCCCACTTGCTCTGAATTATCTGCAACTCAATCTTCATTTGCTATGTATTCATTTACACAATATCTACCATGGGTATCAGGTTACTTGCTTTTCCAAACTGCAGCCACCCTCTTCAACACTGGTTTTGAAACAGTCTTTCCTCATTTCAGTCCCCACATGTCTGTCAAACAACCAAAATAAATTACTTCAGAAGGACAATGTAGTGATTGGAACCAGGTGGATCTCATTGACTGTTGGGTCTTGTTTGGGGTTATTAACCTGGGCCAATCAGGGAGACCTGGCTGACCAATATAAATAGGGGACTTAGAATCTCCTCAGTTCAGGGGAGTGACTCCGAGCTGGCTGGCTACAGCCAGCATGCTAGTAAATAAAAGGTGATTTGGTGATGGGATACCAGCCTCTGAACAATTATTTTCAGATAGAACCTCGAAGAGTACAACATGCTTTACTGTGATGACCCTACATGGATCGCTTACACATTATACAAACGAAAATATTGAAACTACTTCTCACAAAAGGGGGGAGCATTCCCAAAACTAAACATGCACATTTCCAAATATTAAAATAGAAGTATACAGATCTGTAGAATGACAGAGCCCAGGCGGAGGCCATTTGGTCCATTGCCTCTGTGCTGGCCTTCTGAAAATCTGTGCCAAATGGTGAAAGACACATAGTATGGTGTATGTTTATAAAGAATACAGCAGGTTATATCAGACACGAGTTCTGGGCTTGTCACATTCAGTCTATGGTACTGTGCTTCAGGTGGGTGCTAATTTATCTCTTAATGACATAAAAACTGCCTCTGGGATCATGTAGCGTGCCTGTGCTTCTAGTAGGTGGGAGTGTGTGCTGCTTGAGAGCACTGTTTTCAGATTGCAGACATCACAAAAAGGAAAAGAAAAGCATACAAATATCCTCTCTAGATCCACGGCACCCAACAGAGAACAGGATTGCTTTCAATTCATCCTCCAACTCCAACCATTGGCATCACTGGTAATCTCTCTTGAGGAAGGCTAGCCCTTCTCAAACCACTTGGAAACAATTTACATAACAACTAGGAGACCATTCAGCCCCTCCAGCCTCCTCCACCATTCAATATGATCATGGCTGATCACAACTCGACCTCAACTCCACTTTTCTGTCCAATATGATGATTTAGCAAACTGCGCATCACTGCTCTCGTTCTCAATCCAAATCCAGCCCACACCACAAAGGCTCCTCAGCGAAATAAATTGGGCCGGTTTTAATTGCAAGAGGACAGGAATGTTCCTACCATTAAGCCTTCCATGCACATTTTTTTTAAATTTCTGAACCATGGGAGCAAGGTTCCCATGAAATCAGTTCAGTATCAGTTTACACAGTGCTCAAAGTGCTTCAAACATATTCATGGCCAGTCATTCTAAAATACAAAATAATGTTACAACAGCGACTGCTTACATGTATAATGAAGCAAAGAGTGGGGATAAATGAGCGCTATTCTGGCTGGCAATCAGTGACTATTGGTGTGCCTCAGGGATTGGTGTTGGGACCGCAATTATTTACAATTTATAGAGATGATTTGGAGTTGGGCACCACGTGTAAGGTGGCAAAGTTTGCAGATGACACTAAGATGAGTGGCAGAGCAAAGTGTGCAGAGCACTGTGAAACTTTGCAGAGGAACATAGGTACATTGAGTGAGTGGGTAAAGGTCTGGCAGATGGAATACAATGTAAATAAATGTGAAGTCATACATTTTGGTAGGAGTAATAGTAAAAAGGATTTTTACTTGAATGGTAAAAAGTTGCAGCATGCTGCTATGCAGAGGGACCTGGGTGTCCTTGTGCATGAATCACAGAAGGTTGGTCTGCAGGTACAACAAGTAATTAGGAAGGCAAATGGAATTTTGTCCTTCATTGCTATAGGGATTGAGTTTAAAAGCAGAGAGGTTATGTTGCAGCTGTACAAGGTGCTGGTGAGGCTACATCTGGAGTACTGTGTGCAATTTTGGTCTCCTTACTTGAGAAAGGATGTACTGGCACTGGAGGTAGTGCACAGGAGGTTCACTAGGTTGATTCCAGAGTTCAGGGACTTGGCTTATGAGGAGAGACTGACTAGATTGGAATTACATTCATTGGAATTCAGAAGATTGAGGGGGGATCTTATAGAAACATGTAAAATTATGAAGGGAATAGATAAGATAGAAGTAGAGAGGATGTTTCCACTGGCAAGTGAAACTAGGACAAGAGGGCATAGCCTCAAGATTAGAGGGAGCAGATTTAGGACTGAATTGAGAAAGAGCTTCTTCACCCAGAGGGTTGTTAATCTATGGAATTCCTTGCCCAGTGAAGTAGTTGACGCTACTTCAGTAAATGTTTTTGAAGGTAAGGTAGATATTTTTTTGAACAATAAAGGAATTAAGGGATATGGTGAGAGTGCAGGTAAGTGGATCTGAGTCCATGAAAAGATCAGCCATGATCTTATTGAATGGCGGAGCAGGCTCGAAGGGCTGGACGGCCCACTCCTGCTCCTTGTTCTTATGACAGCCTTGATGAAGGGAAATATCCCGATTGGCCCATCCTTTTTGTATTAAATTGATCCCAGCTCAAAAAAAGGGAAAGCCAGCCCTGAGGAAGGGTCACTCGATCCAAAATGTTAACTCTGATTTATCTCCACAGGTGCAGCTAGACCTGCTGAGCTTTTCCAGCAAAGTCTGTTTCTTTTTTTAGTTCATTAATGGGACAAGGGCATCGCTGGTGAGGCAGCATTTATTGCCCATCCCTAATTGCCAGAGGGTAGTTCAGAGTCAACCACATTGCTGTTGGTCTGGAGTCACATGTAGGCCAGACCAGGTAAGGATTGTAGTTTCCTTCCCTAAAGGGCATTAGTGAACCAGATGGGTTTTTCCCCAACAATTGGCAATGGATTCACGGTCATCATTAGATTCCTAATTCCAGATATTTTCTTGAATTCATATTCCACCATCTGCTGTGGCTGGATTCGAACCCAGGTCCCCAGAGCATTATCTGGGTCTCTGGATTAACAGTGCAGTGATAATACCACTAGGCCATTGCCTCCCCTGATTTCTGATTTATATCATCCTCAGTTCCTTATGTTTTTCTAAAAGAAAAGCTAAAGCTGATGTTTTGGTCAAAGAGGCAGCCAGGTTATTGGGTGTGGGGAGCTCAAAAGGAGGAGATCAAAGCAGCAGGGATTGGACAGTGAGGTCCTGTTTTTGTTGGTGACACTGTTATCTTTGAGTCGGAGGCCTGTGGATCTTCCAGGACAAAAGACAAGACTGAAATCCCAGTGCAGGGAATGCTGTGCACGGTCAGGAAGGCATACTTTTTTGGATGATTTGTTGAACCAAGGCCTCATCGGCTCCTCTCAGTTAGATGTAAAAAAAGTCCCGTGGCATTATTTTGAAGGGAATCTGTCTGGTGTCCTGGACAATATTTAACCCTTGGACAACATGAAAAACAGATGATCTGATCATTATTCTAGGCCTTGGCCCAATCATCTTCAGCTACTTCATGAATGACCTTTCCTCCATCATCAGGTCTGAAGTGGGGATGTTTACTGATGATCGCACAATGTTCAGCACCATTTGCACCTCCTTAGATACTGAAGCAGTCTATGTTCAAATGCACCAAGATCTGGACAATATCCAGGCTTGGGCTGACAATTGGCAAGTAACATTCGCGCCACACAAGTGCCAGGCAATGACCACCTCCAGTGAGAGATCTCCACCCATCATTCCTTGACATTCGATGGGATTACTAACACTGAATCCCCATCTATCAACATCTTGGGATTTACAATTGACAAGAAACTAAACTGGACTCATCGTATAAATACTGCAGCTACAAGAGCAGGTCAGAAGCTAGGAATACAGTGGTGAGTAACTCACTTCCTGACTCCCCAAAGCCTGTCCATCTGCAAGCTACAAGTCAGCCATGTGATGCACTATCCAACAACACTCAAGAAGCTTGACACCATCCAGGACAAAGCAGCCCACTTGATTGGCACCACATCTATAAACATCCACTCCCTCCACCACCGACACTCAGTAGCATCAGTGTGTACGATCCACAAGATGCACTGCACAAATTCATCAAAACTCCTTTGGCAGCACCTTCCAAACCCACAATCACTTCCATCCAGAAGGACAAGGACAGCAGACATATGGGAATACCACCCCCTGCAAGTTCCCTCCCTAACAGTATTATGGGTCAAACCACAGCACATGGACTGCAATGGTTCAAGAAGGCAGCTCACCACCACTTTCTCGTGGGGTGGGGAGTAAAAGCTGACCCAGTCAGTGATGTCCATTGCCCACGAATCAATTTTTAAAAATCACGCCACTGAGGGTAAATTGGTCGCCGCATTTGTTACTATACGACATTGACCGCACTGCAAAGTGCGATGCCCTGAGGTTATGAAAAGTGCTACATAAATGCAAGCTTTTCCTGTAGTGGGGAGGTCAAGGCAGGATTGGAACAGATGTTTGCATAGTTGAAAGCCAAGCTGCGATTGATTTGTGACTGTCCCAGTCTGAAGTCCCTCCCCCTGCCCTTGTCAATGACAGGCCCATATGTATCAATGATGGCAGAAGCATATCATTTCCATTTATGCAGCAGCCAGACAGGTCAACCACTTGTATGCCTAATCCAAAAATAGCAGCCCAGTACCAGCAGTATAGACTGTTTACACTTGCTATCATTAGCAGTCATCCAAGGAACATGGAGGGCTTGAAAGGAGAGTAAATTGGAACAAGTCAATCATTTCGTTATCCCGAAATTAACAACAACCCCCAAGCTATAACCAACTTCCAATTTTAACTGTTGAAAAAACGAACCACATCTCCTCACTGGGGAGAAGCCGTGCGGAATAACCAGCTGTGTCTGAGGATATCGAATAAATTACTTGACCGTGTCGAGTTTACCAGAGGCGACGTGTAAGGTCAGGCACGCATTAACTCTCTCTCTCCTTTTCAGGTAAATACAATGAGTGTCCTCTCACAATGCGAGCTGGGTATGTGGCCCTGACAATGAGTGAAGTTTACCATCAATGAAGCCAAGGTTACCAAAAGTTTAAGAATATTCATCGCCAATAATCCAAAGGATTATGTTTTCAATCTTTCTGCCTTCTATGTTAATAATCACCCATCATCCAACAGGGTGGCATTTGAAACTATTCAAAACAGTTTACACAGGCAGAATAACCGAAGGTGTATATTGGGAATATCAGAGATCAAACATTCAGTGTGATTGCTTTTGAGTGGTAATGAACTGTAAAATGCACTAAGCAGTGCTATTGATGTCACTAGTGTTCAATGAAATGCAAAACCACTAAGCAATCAATAGCTGTTGGGGATGTTGTAACCCATAATATGATTATACCTCAAAGAGAGTGATGTGTGCGAACAAACTCAGATCCCAGATAGACCATATACTACAATCTATCCACAGTAATGTATTTCCATCCTGAAAGCCATATCACTTAATCGACCAAAATAGATCATAAAACCATGAAATATAGGAGCAGAAGTAGGCCATTCAGCCCCTTGAGTCTGCTCTGCCATTCAATGTTATCATGGTTG
Organism: Ginglymostoma cirratum; assembly: GCA_024137785.1. Taxonomy (NCBI): domain Eukaryota; kingdom Metazoa; phylum Chordata; class Chondrichthyes; order Orectolobiformes; family Ginglymostomatidae; genus Ginglymostoma; species Ginglymostoma cirratum. The sequence continues at coordinate 5,557,773 of JAHRHZ010000046.1, forward strand.
ATCTAATAATCCTCAACTCCACTTTCCTGCTTTTGTCCATAATCCTTCATTGCCTTCCTGATTAAAAATCTGTCTATCTCAGCCTTGAATATATTTAATGACCCACCCTCAACAGCGCTCTACGGCAAAGAATCCCACAAATTCATTACCAGAGACAGGAAATTCCTCTGCATATTGTCTTAAATGCATGATCCCTTATTCTGAGATTGTGCACTTTGTTCACAGACTCTCTTACAATGGGAAATAATCTCTACATATTTAGCCTATCAAGTTCCCAAGAATCTTGTATGTTTTAATACGTCATTTCTCATTCTGCTATATTCCAATGACTACATGCCCAACCTACTGAACCTCTCCTCATAAGACAGTCCCTCCATATCTGATATCAGCCTAGGGAACTTTCTCTGAATTGCCTCCAATGCCAGCATACCTTTTCCTTGGATAAGAGGCTCAAAATTGTTCACAAATTGTGATCTGACTAGGACCTTGTATAATTTTTATGCAAAACCTCCCCATTTTCCCTTCTAAATGAAAGGGCAACACTACATTTGCCTTCTCTGTTATCTGCTGAACTTGGTGGCTAACTTTTTGTGACTCACGCATGAGGACTCCCAAATCCCTCTGTGATGTCTTCCTCCATTTAAATAATATTCAGCTCCTTTATTCTTTCTGCCAAGTGCAGAACCTTGCAATGTTGCAGCACTTATATTTTCCTAATTAATTTCTGCTTGCTTTATCAATCTCTGGAAGAAGAAGTGAAATTTCAAACAACACACATTCAAGTTCAGGGAATATGCAATTTGAATCTTGTTGAAGGGAGGCTTATATTATTGAACTTCTTTATCTCACATTCATCAGGACAAATGCAAGAATGTCAAATTTCAGACAATCCCAACAAATTACACTTGGGAGAAGATGTATAATTCCCTTTTGTATAAATTGTTGCAATGAATTAAAATATGGCTTTCCACTGTCTGTTCTGAAGAGTGCAAGATAACATTTTCAGCAGCATGTCTCTCTTTTGGCATTATTTATATCCTGGAACTGCCAAGTGGCTGCTAAGATGAAATTTATTTACTTCATTCAACAACAGATAGGTTCACCTTAGCTATTATTTTTGGAAGCTTTAAGATTTTAGAAAATGGTTGCAGTGAGTTCTGAATGAGGTGACCTGCCATCAAAGGGCAGCAAAGTGTATTTGTCTTTGTCACAGTTAAGATGTGGGAACAAATGAGGGCAGAAGCTTGGTTCTATTCTTATCTCTCCAATCAAGACAGAAAATCTCTCGTGACGGACCCTCTTCCTGCCGCTCACCATTACCTTGGAAATTCACCAAGAATATATTCACAGGGGCTCATCTTTCTGACCTACATGCTGTCCTTTGGCAGTGTCATCCAGAGACGTAGGTTCCATGAGTATGTTGACACCCAGATCTATTTATCAACAACCTCTCTTCAACATTCCACAACCTCACCCAGGGTAAGCCACAATTTTGTTCAGTTGTCCAGTCACCCCATCACAAACATTGCCCTCTCATTACTTAGTTCATTTCCCCCTACTCCTCCCCATCCAGGGCACTATCTCAGGGTGAATCAGATTGTTTGCAACCTCAGTATCCTATTGGACCCAGAAATGTGCTGGGCTCACATTCTCTTCACCACCACAATCACCAACATTGTCAGGTCCCCACCCTGCCTCAGCTCATCAGTTCCTGAGGCTCTCACTCATAGCCTTTGTCACCTCAAACCCTGACCACTTCAGTGCTCTCCTGCCCACTGTCCAGACATGATTTTCCAGTATTAAACATCCTACAAATACACTTGGCTTTTTGAAGAAAAGCTTAAGTCTGCTGTTCGAAATGTTTGTGTTCATTGATCCTGTACCAGGTTCACAGATTCTTGTTATTTAGCTTCATTTCTCACATGCCATCTTACATGTGATAATCACAAAATTATCATTATTATGTGATACATTCCGAAAAGGGGTGATCTCACTCCTGTGAAAATGAATAATTCCAGCTATGTTCTTAGAGAATGAATTTTGGAATGGCTTGAAGGTAAGTAATAAGGGCAGGGAGGTCTGGGAGGTAACGGCATTGTTGCTCGACAATTATTCCAGAGAAAACAAAAAGACAACATGTTCTGAAGAAGGGTCACCGGACCTGAAACATTAACTCTGTTTTTTCCTTCACAGACGCTGCCAGACCTGCTGAGCTTTTCCAGCGACTTTGTTTTTGTTCCTGATTTACAGCATCTGCAGTTCTTTCAGTTTTTAATTATTCCAGAGACTCAGGCCAGGTTCGAGAAACCTGGATTCAAATCCCGCCACACCAGATGGCAGAATTTGAATTCAGTAAAAATCTGAATTTAAAACCATTGTTAATTGTTGGAAAAACCCACTAATGTCCTTTAGGGAAGAAAATCTACCATCCTTACCTGGTCTGGCCTACAAGTGACTCCAGACCCACAGCAATGTGGTTGACGCTTAACCTTCCTCTGGACAATAAATGCTGGCACAACCAGCCATGCTCACACTCTGTGAATGATTTTTTTTAATGTTTAAATGAGAGAGCAAATTATTGGAACCTTTCGACGACATTGCTAGTTGGAGAAAAGGCAATTTCTTGAAAAGAAATATTTTTTGTGTCGGTTTTTTTGTGTGAACTCACAAACGGCACAGCAAAATTTTGTGGTGAACTCTCCCTGTGCGTTTATGCAGCAAATATCCAATTTACAGGAATGTGGCAAATCCCGGCCTGGCTAGTCTCAACTCAATTACACCACACCTTCAGGACATTGTTTTATGCCCCGTTTAAGTATTTAAATGCAGTTGTTGTTGGAATGCGGCAGCCAATTAGTATGTAGCAAGCAATTGATCCTAGCTGCTGTTGGTGTGCAAAAAATTCCCCAGTGTCACATCCAAACACTCCCCTGTAAGTTCAAGAGGTGAGAAAATCCAGCTGTTTGTCCACAACCCAAGGCACTGACAAGATACAGCAGCAATAATGCAGTCAAATGGCTCAACACAACAAGAACTCCTTCGATAGACATCACAGTAACTCTCCAGAAAATGTTTGCTTGTGCAGTAAAGCTGAACTAAAGAACCTCAAAAATGCTAATTTGATGAAAGAACAATACCAACCAGGTCATAAAGGTCCTTTGTAAGGAATCTAACAACTGGTGAACTTTATAGCAAGGCTACAGTGAGGAAGGAATGATTTATAAATGTTTCAGATTTTTTACCCAGACAAGTAACAAAACGATTCATACACAAAAAGGAATTGTTCCAGATTCTTAGATAACAAGCATGGGGCTGGATGAACACAGCAGGCCAAGCAGCATCATAGGAGCAGGAAAACTTGATGTTTCGGGCCTAGACCCTTCATCAGAAATGGGGGAGGGGAAGAGGGTTGTGAAATAAATAGGGAGAGAGGGGGAGGCGGATAGAGGATGGATAGAGGAGAGGATAGGTGGAGAGGAGGCAGACAAGTCAAAGAGGCGGGGATGGAGCCAGTAAAGGTGAGTGTA
>JAHRHZ010000046.1:5565180-5576887 GCA_024137785.1 Ginglymostoma cirratum
TCAGTCTAGGCCCGAAACGTCAAGCTTTCCTGCTCCTATGATGCTGCTTGGCCCGCTGTGTTCATCCAGCCCCACACCTTGTTATCTCAGATTCTCCAACATCTGCAGTTCCTGCTATCTCTTATACCATATTGGTCATGCTTCATACAAGTCATGGAACATAGAACAGTACAGGCCCTTCGGCTCACGATGTTGTGCCGACGTATTGTCCTACCAAGATCAATACGAAAAAGATTTAACTGGCCCTTTGGCCCAACAAGTCCACACTGACCCTCAGAGCATCCCACCCAGACCCATCCCCCTGTAACCCACCTAATCAACACATCCTTGAACACTGCGGGGAAATATAGCATGGCCAATCCACCTAATCTGCACATCTTTGGTCTGTGGGAGGAAACTGGAGAACCTGGAGGAAACCCATGCAGACATGGGAAGAAAATGCAAATTCCACACAGACAGTTGCCCAAGGCTGGACTTGAACCCAGGTCCCTGGCACTATGAGGCAGCAGTGCTAACCACTGAGCCACCGTGCTGCTCCAAAAGTATCCTCCCACTAACTTCACCTTCACCCTCCACACCATGGTACATCCTATTATTCTTTCCATATTTATTTAATTGTTGATCACTCCCTTCACCACTGATGGTCAGTGGCAGCAGTGTGTACCATCTACAAGATGCACTGCAGAAATTCACCAAGCTACCTTAGACAGCACCTTCCAAACCTATGACCACTTCCATGTAGAAGGACAAGGGCAGCAGACACATGGGACCACCACCACCTGCAAGTTCCTTCCCAAGCCACACACCGTCATGACTTGGGAATATATTGCTGTTCCCCCAGTGCCGCTGGGTCAAAATCCTGGAGTTCCCTTCCTAAGGGCATTGTGGGTGTCCCTGTACCTCAAGAATGCTTGTAGTGAGCTGCCTTCAAGTGCAATTTAGAAGGTGCAATAAACGTTGGCTGAGCTAGCGATGGCCACATCACCGGAACAAATTGAAAAATGTTCCTCCTCAATGCATTAAGTTAGAAAGATGCGGACTCCAAAATGTGAGGTTTTGAATGTATTATTGGGTTTAACGGATACAGTTTTAATAAACACGAGGGACTTTGGCGTTCTTCTGAAGAATAGCCACTTACTTCCCTTCCTCAAACCTGCAGACAACAGTATGGTTAGTGTTGGAACGGGCCACTGGACATGGTTGATCTGAATTGAATTATTTTTATTGTCACATGGACTCAAAATGAGTGCAGTGGAACGTTTACAAGTTGCCACTTACAGCACCATCTCAGGTACAAAGGTACCTGGGTACAATCCTCAGTTACGGAATAGAGAAATGAAGGAAAAATACCAATAACATTACGACTATACACAGGGTAACCACAGGTCAGAAAAACAAGGAGCAAAGTTAAAAAGACAAACATTGCAGTCTGTCTCCAAAGGCTCTCCGCAGCAGACCAATGCAGGGGAGCTCCCACATGGTCTGAATGCTGGCTGCTAGCATGCTCCCTCACCAGGCCATGGATTGATGCTGGAGTCACAAGAGCAAATGTGAGATTGAGAGGAACCTGCAAATTGGTCCCCTCCATTTCCACTGATACAGCAACTGGGCGTCTGCATTCCACAGAGTGTAAGAATCTCCATGCTATTGTGTAAAAAGGGTGCCATCATAGTTAGAGGTCACTTCCCAATGGCATGTCATAGAACTGAACAGTAAAAAGCATGTCAGAACTGGAATTCTCCGCCGAGTCCAAGCTCCAATTATCTCTACACAATCTGCAATCTATTGGAACCAGCTGGGGCGGGACAGGTCACCTGTCCCCACAGGCACCACAGTGAAAGACAATAACATGCATTCAAACCAAATGCAGTGCGTTATTTGCAACGTGTCATCAGAGCTGACACGCAGGCAGAACTGGCAGCAGGTGCATATCACTTCTGATTTATTTCAGGTTTATTTTGTCTCCTTCACTCCATTGTGCCATTTTAAATGGCCATTCAATCACATTGTAAACACACTTCCAAGTTAGACTTGGCATGCACCTCCTGGATAAATGCCCTTAGATAAGCAAGACAGCTACAGCTGGGTCAGAAAGCTGCTTTGATCCATGAAGGGTTAAGGCTTTTTTTTTGTTTGTAAAGTCAAACAAAGCTACCTTCATGTCAGATAAAAGCTATCACAAACATGTGCCACTGCTCCACAAACTGGTAATTCTGGGTCTGAAGGCAAGTTTCAGGTTACTGTTGGTAGACTGAACATATAGCAAAATAAAAAGGGTTGTTAATTGGCTTTGATCAACTGCTGTGGCACTGGGCAAACATTCTTATTCACTCCAGATTTATTGCACAAAAGCTGTTTGATTTTGAGAATGGTTCTAAATTAATTTGATCCGTGCTGGTAACACTACTCCAATTTCTTTAATGCTTTATCTCTCCCTCACTCCCTCCCCCACCTAGCAACACTTAAAACAGATTTGAGCAAATGTACATCTGTGAAAACTGCAGCACTACAATACGAGCACAGAGAGAAGAGCCACGACTCACTTGTGCTGCTAGAATAAATTCTTCTTCCGTAGTTCCCTGTCGGAAGGCTGATCCTTGGCAATTATTCACTAAATCCAGTCCGCGATTCTTTTCTCTCTAGAAATCAGAAGGCCCTGAGTCTACGGCCAGTGGCCCGGGGACTGGAGAGTGTGATGTTGATGTTAAACTGACCCACATGCTAGCTGTCCAACCAACTCACCTATCCAACTTTCCATCCTCCCCCATATTAATAATCATGGATTAACTTTTTATTTATTCGGTCATGGGATGAGGACATCGCTGGCTAGGCCAGCATTTATTGCCCATCCCTAATCGCCCAGAGGGCAGTTGAGAGTCAACCACATTGCTGTGGGTCTGGAGTCACACGTAGGCCAGGGCAGTAAAGATGGCAGATTTCCTTCCCTCAAGGACATTAGTGAGCCAGATGGATTTTTCTGACAATCGACAATGGAATCATGGTTATCATTAGATTCTTAATTCCAGATTTTTTAAATTGAATTCAAGTATTAAATTGAGGGGCATGGATAGGGTGAATGGCCAAGGTCTTTTCTCCAGGGTAGGGGAGTCCAAAACTAGAGGGCATAGGTTTAAGGTGAGAGGGGGAAGATACAAAAGGGACCTGAGGGGAAACGTTTTCACGCAGAAGGTATTGCGTGTGTGGAACAAGCTGCCGGAGGAAGTGGTGGAGGCTGGTATGATTACAACATTTAAAAGGCATCCGGATGGGTATGTGACTAGGAAGGGTTTAGAGGGATATGGGCCAAATGCTGGAAGATGGGACTAGATTCGTTTAGGATATTTCTGGTCGGCATGGATAATTTGGACCAAAGGGTCTGTTTTCATGCTGTAACTCTATGACTCTATGCTTGCCTAAGGTTTGGTGACCCTCAGGTTTACCTCCACCAGACCCTCCACCAATCATTCTCTCTCTCTCTCTCTCTAATGGGAGAGCTGCCCTCTGGGACTATGGCAACTTTACTTTTTATTTTAAATCTATGCCTCCTGGTTATTAACTTTTTTTCTAAGTAGTGAAATAATTTGCAAAACAAAAAGTCTAAGTCCGTCAATTTTATACATTTCAATTAAATCTAAAGCCCCCAAATACCAAATGTTTTTGTTTGATTCCCAAAGGAGGAGATAGAATGAAACTTGGAAAAAAAAATGATTCTTCTAGAAGCTGAGGGAGAGGGGAATGAGAGAAAAATAGCTACAAGGAGCCCTTAATTCTCTGGTTTTTGGGACATTAGAAGTTTCTTGTCTTCTCAGGTTTCTGATCATATGCAGATCAAAAGAACACTATAATGGGAAAAAGCATTTTGTTTTTGCTTTTATGACATTATTCATTTGAATTCCTTTGGTTCACACCAATTCCAGAGTTTACACTAAAGTACACTGATGCCTCAATGCATTACTACTGAATTGTTGTAGCTGGCATGTTTCAAATGAATATGGTAAAACTGGTAGCCTGTACGCTTCTCAGAATGTAAACAAAACACAGTGGCTCTTTTTCCAAAGAAGATAGAGTCATGGAAGTTGTACAGCTGTACAGCGGACCCTTCGATCCAACTCGTCCATGCCAACCAGATATCCTAAATAAATCTAGTTCCATTTGCCAGCATTTGGCTCATATTCCTCTAAACCCTTCCTATTCATATACCTTCCAGATGCCTTTTAAATGTTTTAATTATACCAGCCTCCACTACTTTCTCATTCCATACACGCTGCACCCTCTGTGTGAAAGTGTTGTCCCTAAGATCCCCTTTATATCTTTCCCCTCTCACTTTAAAGCTATGCCCTCTAGTTTTGGACTCCCCTACCTTGGGGAAAAGACCTTGACTATTCACCCTATCTATGCCCCTCATGATTTTATAAACTTCTACAAGGTCGCCCCTCAGCCTCTGACGCTCCAGGGAAAATAGCCCCAGTCTATTCAGCCTCTCCCTATAGCTCAAACCCTCCAACATCTTTGTAAATCTTTTCTGTACCCCTTCAAGTTTAACAGCATCTTTCCTATAGCAGCAAGACCAGAACTGAACACAGTATTCTAAAAGTGGTCAAACCAATGTCTTGTACAAGCTCAACATGTTTCCGATGGTGGGTGTGTCCAGAACGAGGGGTCACAGTCTAAGGATTCGGGGTAGACCATTTTGGATAGAGATGAGGAGACATTTCTTCACCCAAAGAGTGGTGAGCCTGTGGAATTCATTACCACAGGAAGTAGCTGATGCCAAAACATTGAATGTGTTCAACAAGCAGCAAGGTATAGCATTTGGGGCAAATGGGATCATAGGTTATGGGGAGAAAGCAAGATTAGACTATTGAGTTGGATGATCAGCCAGGATTGTGAGGAATAGCAGAGCAGGCTCAAAGGGCTGAATGGCCCCCTCTTGCTCCTATCTTCCATGTTTCTATGACCTCCCAACCTCTTTACTCAAGGTATTGACCAATAAAGACGAGCGTACCAAACACCTTCTTCATTAGCCTGTCTATATGCAACTCCACTTTGAAGGATCTATGACACTGCATCTCAAGGTCTCATTGTTCGGGAACACTGCAGGGAGTTCTTCTAGTAAACTGCCTAATACACCAACCAACACCATCAAAACATCAAAACTGCCACTTCAACTCACCACCTTGTTCCCTGGCAAATATATCTGTCTTGGGCTTGTGGCAGTGCTCCAGCGAAGCTCAGTGCAAGCTGGAAGAACAGCGACAAAAACAGAAGTTGCTGGCAAAGCTCGGCAGGTCTGGCAGCATCTGTGAAGAAAAAAATCAGAGTTAACGTTTCAGGTCCGGTGACCCTTCCTCAGAACTCAAAGCTAGAAGAACAGCACCTCATTTTCCACTTGGAAACTCTGCAGCCTTCTGCACTCAATATTGAGTTCAATAATTTTAGGGCTTGAGGTACCTTCTCCCATGATCTTACTCCAACCCCCACACACCAGGCCTTGTTATCACATGGTCTGCTATTACACATATCCCATTGTTAGCCACTAATAGTCTCCATTTATTCTCCCAAATTGATTGTTATCCACTCCTTTGTCTGCCCAACTGTTCTCTCTCTTTTGGCTCCATCTTCACCTATCATTTACCCCTTACTTCTCCCCCCACCCTATCTTCTGCATAAAAACCAACTTCTTCCCAGCTACCATCAGATCTGAGGAAGGGTCGCCGGGTCCAACTTCTTTCCACAGATGCTGCCAAACCTGCTGAGCTTTACCAGCAATTTCTGTTTTTGAAACTGGTTAATGACGGAAATCACAGAATGGTTACAGCATGAGGCTGTTCAGCCCATTACGTTTACACCAACCCTCCGCAGGAGGAACTCACCTGATCCTGGAACAGAGAAACGAAGCTTATCGTGAAGGGAGAGGTCAGATTGTCTGAGAGAACAAGGTTAAGGCATAAAGTACCAGGATTTATGAAAAAGAAATTATTGCGGTATAAAGAGTGATTGAGACGACACTGGAAACATTGGAAAAAGGGAACACAGAGGTCATTGGTTAAAGGGTAATCGAAAGACGAGTGGGGCCAATTTGGGAGAGAAAAGACGTTGTGGAGACAGAAGGCTCTGCATTCCTGTTTCTAATTCTGGAATCTTACCGTCTCAACTTTAGTGGTTCTGCCTTTGAAGCCCTTTGAAGTCCAGGCTCTGAGCTCAGAGATCCTTCATACCGAGAATACTGTGAATGGTTCTGCTCCCCAAACCTATGGAAAAGTATACTGGCTTTGGAAGCTGTCCAGAGAAGGTTCAATAGATCAGTCCCAGGCACGGACAGATATTTTTTTATGAGGAGAGGATGAGCTGGCTGGGCCTGTACTCGTTGGAGTTTACTCATTGCACGCGGTGACCTTATTGAAGCAAACAAGATTCTTGAGGGGCTTGACAGGATAGATGTGGAGAGATTGTTTCCCCTTTTTGAGGTAGTGTTGAGGAAGTGGTGCAGACGGACTTGGGCAAGTTAGGAGAGAGGGCAAAGACGTGACAGATAGAGTACAATGTGGAAGTGTGAGGTTATGCACTTTGGTAGGAAGAATAGAGGTGTACTTTCTAAATGGGGAAAGGCTTTGGAAATCCGAAACACAAAGGGACTTAGGAGCCTGATTTCAGGATTTTTTTTAAGATTAACATGCAGGTTCACTTGGCAGTTAGGAAGGCAAATGGAATGTTAGTATTCATTTCAAAAGGGCTAGAATACGAGATCAGAGATGTACTGCAAAGGCTGTATATGGCTCTGGTCAGACTGCATTTGGAATATTGTGAACAGTTTTGGGCTCGATTTCGAAGGAACGATGTGCTGGCCTTGGGGGGAGTTCAGGGGAGGTTACAAGAATGATTTCAGGGGTGAAGGGCTTGTCATACGAGGATTGGTTAAGGCCTCTGGGTCTATACTCGACGGAGTTTAAAAGGATGAAGGGGTCTCTCATTGAAACTTACAGAATACTAAGAGGCCTGGATACAGTGGACGTGGAGAAGATGTTTCTGCCACTAGGGGAGACTAGGACTTGAGGGCACAGCCTCTGAGTGAAGGGACGACTCTGTAGACCCTTCCTCAGCCAGTGGGTGTTGACTCTGTAGAACTCATTGCCACAGAGGGCTGTGGGGACCAAGTCATTGAGTACCTTTATGACTGAAATTATTAGGTTCTTGATTAGTTAGGGGATCAAAGGTTACGAGGTGAAAGCAGTAGAATGGAGTTGAGAAACTTTATCAGCCATGATTGGATGGGGGAGCATATTCAATGGGGCCAAATGGCCTAATTAACTCCGATATTTTAATGGTTTTATGGTCTTGTAGGGGATACTAGGACAAGTGGGCGTAATCTCAAAGTAAGTGGTCATCCATTTAAAACTGAGAAAAGGACAAGTTTCTTCTCTCAGAGGGTGCTGAATCTGTGGAATTCTTTACCATGAATGGCTATTGAGATAGTGGTTAAAATGTTGTCAAGGCTGAGATAGACAGAATTCTAATCAGTAAGGCAATTGAGGGTTATGAAGAAAAGGCAGGAAAGTGGAGTTGAAGATCATCAGATCAGCCATGATTTTGTTGAATGGTGGAGCAGACTCAATGGGCTGAATGGCCTGTTTCTGCTCATATGTTTTAGAGTCTTCGTAAACCTCTCTCCCTCCTTTACGATGATTCATAAACCTATGTCTCTTTCCTAATGTTTCCTTAAGTGTCTTTACATGTCAAAGTAAAATATTCATGTGAAGCACCTTGAAGTGTTTTATCATGATAAAAAGGTACAATATAAATACAATGATAAAAGGTACTGCAGATGCTGGAGAATCCGAGATAACAAGCATGGGGCTGGATGAACACAGCAGGTCAAGCAGCATCATAGGAGCAGGAAAACTTGACGTTTCAGGCCTAAACCCTTCATCAGAAATGGGGGAGGGGAAGAGGGTTCTGAAATAAATAGGGAGAGAGGGGGAGGTGGATAGAGGATGGATAGAGGAGAGGATAGGTGGAGAGGAGACAGACAAGTCGAAGAGGCGGGGATGGAGCCAGTAAAGGTGAGTGTAGGTAGTGGGGTAGGGAGGAGATAGGTCAGTCCAGGGAGGACGGACAGGTCAAGGGGGCGGGATGATGTTAGTAGATAGGAGATGGGGGTGTGGCTTGAGGTGAGAGGGAAAACAGGTTAGGGAGGTGGAGATGAGCTGGGCTGGTTTTGGGATGCGGTTGGGGGAGGGGAGATTTTGAAGCTTGTGAAATCCACATTGATGCCATTGGGCTGCAGGGTTCCCAGGCTGAATATGATTTGCTGTTCCTGCAGCCTTCGGGTGGCATCACTGTGGCATTGCAAGAGGCCCAGGATGGAGATGTCGTCTGAGGAATGGGAGGGGGAGTTGAAATGGTTCTCGACTGGGAGGTGCAGTTGTTTGTTGCGAACTGAGCGCAGGTGTTCTGCAAAGCGGTCCCCAAGTCTCCGCTTGGTTTCCCCAATGTAGAGGAAAATACAATATATAAATACAAGTTGTTGTTGTTATTGATATACTGTCTGATAGTGTGTCACCTTCCAAAGATAAGCAGAGGCCTAGTGATACCACGGTAATAATGGTTGCAATAATCCAGCATAGAGTGACAAGGGTTAAAATTGTATCAGAGATAATAGGAACTGCAGATGCTGGAGAATCCGAGATAACAAGGTGTGGGGCTGGATGAACACAGCAGGCCGAGCAGCATCATAGGTATCTGCCTCCCCCTCTCTCCCTATTTATTTCAGAACCCCCTTCCCCTCCCCCATTTCTGATGAAGGGTCTAGGCCCGAAATGTCAAGCTTTCCTGCTCCTCTGATGCTGCTTGGCCTGCTGTGTTCATCCAGCCCCACGCCTTGTTATCTTAGAGTGACAAGGGTTCTCTGTTTGATTCCCTGAGCCTTGCTATATTTATCCCAACAGGTGAAGGCACAGAGTGGTCAGTGTGCAAGGGTTGAAAAGGTTTATTTTTATAGTACTGCTGAACCCAATGAGAACATTTATGGCAACTAATTAAAAACAATGCATGCACAGCGAGCTAACTGGGCTAAACAAACACATCCAAGAAACAAATTTGCTTGTAATTGGTGAATGGCAAAAATTGGTGGCCCATTTTCTCAATGGAATTGTGTAAAGATTACAATTTTTGGTGGGGGCTTTTATTTTGAAAATCAAAGGAAGGAACAGCATTAGGAAGTCAACTCGTACATTGGCGATCATTTCAATGAGATTTGAGTCCGGGAGTAAAGATGATGAGGCCACACTAGAATACTGCGTACAATTCTGACCACCCGTCTATAAGAAGGAATTTTGCTGAAGTTGAGAAGGTGCGGAAAAGATTTACGAGGATGTTGCCAGGGTTGGAGGGTTTGGGCTATAAGGAGAGGCTGAGTAGGCTGGGGCTTTTTCCCTGGAGTGTCAGAGGCTGAGGGGTGACCTTATAGAAGTTTGTAAAATCATGAGGGACACAGATAGGGTGAATAGCCAAGGTCTTTTTCCTAGGGTGGGGAGGTCCAGAATTTGAGGGCATTGGTTTAAGGTTGGGGGGGGGGGAAGGATTTAAAAGGGACCTGAGTGGCAACCTTTTCATGCAGAGGAAGTGGTGGAGGTGGGTACAATTACATTTAAAGGGCATCTGGATGGGTACATGAATAGGAAAGGTTTAGCGGGATATGGGCCAAATGCTGGCAAATGGGACTAGGTCAGATTGGGATATTTGGTTGGCACGGATGAGTTGGACCGAAGGGTCCATCCATGCAGTATGACTATGTTTTTCTGCAGTTATATAGAGCCATGGTGAGATCTCACCTAGAGTACCGCGTACAGTTTTGGTCTCTCTGTCTAAGGAAGGATATACTTGCCATTTAGGGAAAACAACAGAGATTCACCACATCAATCCATGGGATCCAATGATTTTCTTCTGAGGAAAGTTTGAGGAACCTGGGACAGTACTATCTAAAGTTTCAAACAATTAGAGGTGACTGAAACTTACAAAAAGGACATGGCAAGGTGGATTTAGATCCCTCTCCGAACTGGATTCTTTAAAACTAAGGGACATAATTTCAGGATAAGGGCTTTAAGACTGAGATGGGGAGGAATATCTTCACTCAGAGGGCGTGAGTCTTTGGAAATTCTCTACCCTAGAAAGCTGTAGAAGCTGAATCATTAAATAGATTCAGGACAGAAATCAATAGGTTCCTGGAGAATAATCCCATTCAGGGGTATGGAGAGCTTATGGGAAAATGGCTTTGCGGAGAAGATTACACATGATCTAGAATGGCAACGCAGACTTGAAATAATGAAGAGCCTAAACCTGTTCCAATGTTTCCTTTGTTAGCAGCACTGCAGGAATAAATATTTTTCTCTGTGTCAGCATTAATTACTCCCACTGCAGATGGGTTAGAGGCAGCGAAATGCTCTCTAATTTCACACTCTACCAACATATTGCATTTAATAAATGTAACTTCAGATTGTCCCCCAAACATCCCTCAGCCTCCAGATTGTTCATCTCCCCTCCAGGCTATCATGCTATATTTTCTCTAAAACTCTTGTCATTCTAGTGTAGCCTCTCTGATGGTAGTGTAATCTGTGGATAAGTGCCATTTCTCTGCTGTTTTCAGCTGAACTGAGTAAAACATCAAGCAGCACTGCTCTGCATTAGAGAGAGCCGAATACCATGAGGACTTAGTTCTGTGGGTTACAGCTCTTCCCATTTCCCTGAGCGTGCAGACATGACTAGCAATGGGTATTGGAGCATTAGCTTCAGCACAAATCTTCTGAAGGTTCAACATAATAATTTTGTTAACTTGCCTCTATGTCAAATTATTCACTATTCAGGTCCACTTTATTTGCGATTACTACCTCCGTCATTTCAGGATGTAATTGCAATCAATTTTCTAAACCACCTGGGTTTTCTCACAGGCAACTCTCGAAATCCCCTTTTTTTTGTTGTTTCTGTGGCAAGAGCTGTCAAATTTAGGTGGCTTCAATCGTTTATCAACTTCCCCATGATCTTGGACCTAATGCCTAAGTTTTCAGGCTGCCTTGAATAGCAGTTCAGAGTGTATTTTAAAAGATTCTAACGGAACGCACCTTTAGTTTTGATAAAGAAAACAGAAATTGCTGGAGAAACTCAGCAGCCTTGACAGCCTCCGTTGACAGAAAGCAACAGTTAATGTTTCAAGTTCCAGTGACTCTTCTTCAGAACTTATAGCAGTGAGGAAAAGGTGTTTTTTTTGTGCTGAAGACAACAGGTGAGGGGGATAATGGAGTGAGCAATTAGCTGGAGACGGAACCTAGAGAGAAAGAAGGTTAGGCAAAGTGATTCATCCTACCCAACTTTCTTTGTTTCTCTCTCTCTGGGCTCTATCTCCATCTATCTACTCACTCCTTCTGCATCCCCATCCCCTGTCATCAGTTTAAGTACCACCTTTTCTTTGCTATTACCAGCTCTGAAGAAGGGTCACTGGAATTTGAAACATCCACTATTGCTTTCTCTTCACGGATGCTGCCAAACCTGATGATTTTTTCCAGCAATTTCTATTTCTGTTTCAAATCTCCAGCGTCCGTAGGTCTTTATTTTATCTCGAATTTGATAACTTTGTTAAACGTTATTGCTGTTTGTTTTCACCAAAATTAAAACCACTCAATATTCAGTTACACGATTGCAGTTGAAATCAGTCCAA
>JAHRHZ010000046.1:5577287-5588929 GCA_024137785.1 Ginglymostoma cirratum
TGATGAGTGCAAGATGTAATGCTTTGATAAAATGTACCTTTTTCAGCATTGTTCAAATTCTGTTCAGCCAAAATATATATTGCCAGCACAAAACATTAATCAATGCTAATCAGATTATAGCTTTTGTTGCCTGAACACTGGGAAGTCTCAGGAGTAGGGAAGTAATTTGATCTGGGTAAACATTTTACCTCAAATATTGCTGAAAATGACATCACAGGTGTTATCAAAGCTTTTCATCTCGTATCCAGCAGGACTGAATCAGAAGAATACCAAATTCCCTAGGGAACAACAATTTATACTGTATGAGAAAAGGGTGCTGATTGCTTGGCTGGTCAGCTATGATTGGTCAAGGTACTTTTCCTTGCTGAATTTAGCCATTCTAATTTGTGAGATTATTTCCTCTGACCACCATGTGCCAGAGACCAAAGGAAGACACCAAGAAAATAAAACAAAAACAGAAATTGCTAGAAAATCTCAGCAGATCTGGCAGCATCTCCAGTTCTGAAGAAGGGTCATTGGACCCGAAATGTTAACTCTGATTTCTCTCCACAGATGCTGCCAGACCTGCTCAGATTTTTCAGCAGTTTCTGTTTATCTTTCTGATTTCCAGCAAACGCAGTTCTTTTAGGTTTGTTTCACCAAGAAATGAATTCTGCCAATGCCATTTCTGTCTACATTGCAAGAACATTTCAAAGGAATACCTTCACTATCTTACAGGAAATCATACAACTATGTTTATGAAGGTGATAATTTGGAGACCACAAGAAATCTTCACCTTCCAGGAGACTCTTGAAATGATATTGCTGCACTTCAAAACCAGGTCATTCTCAGGAAAAATGAGAACGTGAAGTACAGGCATTGGAGGAGGCAACATGGCTCTTCGAGCCTAATCCACCATTTAACAAGGTCATGGCTGAGCTTCTGTCTCAATTCCACTTTGACGCCTGATCCTCGTGCCCTTTGATTCCATTAGTGCCCAAAATCTATTGACCTCCAGTGGGGCGTCTTGAGGAAGAAGGGTAGTTCCTGGACTGTATGGATTTACACTCCTTATTTTGTCACTATTAATGCCAACAGCGGGGAGGAGGTCCTAAAGACCAAGTCACCCAGGATACCATAACCCATTTCTGTTCCCCCCCAACAACACACACAAGCATGCACACATGCATGCACACAGGTGCACACGCATGCTCACATGCACACGCACATGCATGCACACATGCGCACACTCTCCCGTACACACACTAGCACACGTGCACATAAACACACACAACACACGCATGCACACGTACACACACTTTCAGCTCTCCAAACTCCACTAATTATCCTGATCCCCCCGACCCAGCCGACAAAATTCTCATTCCAAACCTTTACATCTCTCCACTCCCCATGTTTTAAATTGTGCGCACATGGCAGA
The DNA here is from genome assembly GCA_024137785.1 of Ginglymostoma cirratum. NCBI lineage: Eukaryota > Metazoa > Chordata > Chondrichthyes > Orectolobiformes > Ginglymostomatidae > Ginglymostoma > Ginglymostoma cirratum. Next base: position 5,578,705 of record JAHRHZ010000046.1, read on the forward strand.
GAGGGGGAATGTGGGTGGGGCCAGGGGAGCAGCTGGGCCCAAAATTGGGTACTGGGGCCCAAAGAGACTGCTGTATTCAGAATTTGGGGGCGTTGTACAAAGGATGGAGGAACGGAGCTGCGCTCGGGATGTTGGAGTGCAGCTGTGCTCAGGATGGTGGGAGGGAGAGGAGAAGAGATCTGCTCAGCGTGGGAGGTCCTGTCGTCAGGGTGGGGGTGAAGCTTTGCTCATTATGAGGGTGAACTGTGGTCAGGGTGGGATGCCCAGATCAAGGGCAGCACCCAGCTGGGTGGTTTCTGTGCCCAGCTCTGCTCACTGATCAACGTTAACTCCCCATCAGTGCTGCCTCAAACCTTATTTTCAAATCCCATTATGTTTTCATCCCATTTCCATTTTTGTAATCTGCTCCAGCTCCAGACTTCACCTTACATGAATGATAGTAACACGTAGGGTACGCAGGGTAGTCTAAGATAGGATAACAGGTTGGCACAACATCGTGGGTTGAAGGGCCTGTGCTGTGCTGTGCTGTTTTATGTTTTATGATACCCCCAACTTGCTCTTCTGGCTCTCCATTAGATATCTGAGCTCCTCCCGTTCTGACCTCTTGACCATCCCTGATTTTAAACTATTCTGTCCCTCTGTCACGTTTTTAGCTGCCAAGACCCAAGTATCAGAAAATCTCACTCTAATCCTCTGCGTCTCTTGTTCTTCCTTTAAGACAGGCCATAACATCTATTTCTTTCATCACACCATGTAATGAGGTTGTAAACATTTTGTTTGCAAGGTCACCTGTTAAGTATATTGGACGTTTCACTACATTCCAGCAACAGCACCTTCCCACCCCGTGTCCTCTTTCAGAAGGGACAAGGGCAGCAGATACATGGGAACACCATTACCTTCTCTCTAAGCAACACACCACTCTGACTTGGAAATATGTCACCTTTCCTTCAAAACCCTTGCTTTCCTTGGTCTTGTTCAGGGCAATTAGGGATGGTCAATAAAAGTTGGCATGGTCAATGGCGTCCACATCCCACGAACAAGAGATAAAGCAGCACTGTGGTTTACTAACAATGGTGGGGAGGTGTTGGTGTTGGACTGGGGTGGACAAAGTCAGAAATCACACGACACCAGGTTATAGTCCAACAGGTTTATTTGAAATTGCAAGCTTTCATAGCACTGCTCTTTACATTGCCACGGTTCAAGGGGTAACCTATCACCACATTCTCCAGGGCAATTAGGGATGGGCAATAAAAGCTGGCCTAGTCAATGATGCCCACATCCCATGAACAAAAGATAAAACAGGGCTGACGTTTGCTAATAACACCTCCCGACCTCCATAGATTGTAATGGTTCAAGGTAAGCCCACCACCACCTTCTCCAGGGCAATTAGGGATGGGCAATAATTGCTGGCTCGACCACACATCCCATGAAAATAATGAACAAATCTAAAGGTACTGTAGAAACACAAGTTGCTGTTGGGATTTTACTCCTTGCTATAAGAACATGTGATGATCACTGCCGACACCATGTTCTATTTCGGGTACCAACAACTGGTAGCTTGGTGGTTAGGATTCAGAGCTGCCACCAGTCCTCCTCCCACAGGTCTGTCCAGCTGTCTGAGAAACAACCCACAAAAATGGCTCGGCAGAAGAGGCACTTATCTTTCATAATAAGATGTAGTTTATTTTCTAACCAGTGGGGTTTGGTTAGCAAGACAGAATGAAGCCAACAGTGTGGGTTCAATTCCTGCATCGGCTAAATTTACTATGAAGGGCTGTCCATCTCAACCTCTCTCCTTGCCTGAGGCATGGTGACCCTCAGGTTAAACCACCACTAGCCTTCTCCCTCTCTATCTAATGAGAGAGCAGCCCTAGGGTCTGGTAGGACTATGGCAACTTTACCTTAATTATATAGCAATTACTCTATACACCTTACATCTGCTCTTGGGCATATTAACTGTTGCTAACGAGAGGTATAGTAGATCAGAGTGTATCCATCAGGAGACCATTTCAGACTCCAATTGTTTCTCCAACTAGACACTGTGAGACCTCAGACTGGGTGAATCCCCAGGTAGCTCAAACATTAAGTATTTCAGAACCAGTAACTGATACAATTATATACCTCTGTTCCATCACAACTGGTCGAGATGTTTCTTAACCTACCTGTTCAGGGCTGTTATTACACATTCTGAGGAAGGGTCACCGGACCCGAAACATTAACTCTGTTTTCTCCTTCACAGATGCTGCCAGATCTGCTGAGCTTTTCCAGCAACTTTGTTTTTGTCCCTGTTATTACACACCTGTGGAACAGGGAGGATTTGAACTTGAGCCTCCTGGCTCAGCAGTGGGGACACTACCATAGAGCCACAAAAGCCGTCCCCAACTGGTCTGTGCTGCATGTGAACATTCTCCCATCTTAAAGCAAGAGTGTGTGTCTTTTTAAACCAAATGGATTAATGTGAGCAGCTGTTTCCCTTAATACCAGCATCTAATATCCAGGCAATTTCTGATGGAGAAATGGAAAAGAATTGGAATCTGGTTTGGAGTGGCTATAGGCAACAAAAAGGCTGGGGAGTGGGGGAGGTGGATGGTGGTGACAGCCCCCCTGTCCTTACCCCATAAACCTGCAAATATTTTTTCTTCAGGTCCTTGAGAGAGAAAAGGTCACCTGGTACAATTGTAAACCATGCTTGTCACGTGCTTGCCTGTCTGTATTGCAGCCTGTGGTTTGTAGCTTTTGTGTTTATCTCTCGCCCAAGACTGTGACTCAACCCGAGATTTCATTCAGGCAGCCGTACTCCACCCACCCCTTCTGAACAAGCATTCTTTATGCAGGAATCCAGACGGCAAATGCTGGAAGATCACAGCCTCACAATCAAGCCTGATCCTGCCCCCATTCCGCAATGAGATGCTTGCAGTTCCCAGCAGAAATTCCAATCAGCTGCGGGAACCGTAGCTGGCTTTACCTCTCCATAGACCAGGAATGCGCCGTGACCAATAACTCGATACAGAGATAAAAGGTACTGCAGATGCTGGAGAATCCGAGATAACAAGCATGGGGCTGGATGAACACAGCAGGTCAAGCAGCATCATAGGAGCAGGAAAACTTGACGTTTCGGGCCTAAACCCTTCATCAGAAAATGATGAACTTGGGGGGTGGGTGTGAGTTTTAAAACAATAATTGGCAGTAGTCAACGTGGTCAACCATAGTCACACTTTTTAATTCCAGCTTTTTTTAAGCTATTTCCAATTTCATCACCTGTCATGGTGGACTTCAAACCCATAGACCCTGTCTGGGGTTTTAGATTGCTAGGCCAGTCACTTTACCACTACGTCACCGTCTCCCCATGTACAATATCCCTCCCCACCAGGCCATATAGTTTCGCCATCAAAACCTCTGGATGGGTTGATCCGGAATGAATCATTTACAGTGCTAAGACGCATTGTCGATGTACGCTGAATACACACTGACAAGATGTGTCAGAGATAACAAGGTGTAGAACTGGATGAACACAGCAGGCCAAGCAGCATCAGAGGAGCGGGAAGGCTGACCCTCAAAGGGTCTAGGCCCGAGATGTCAGCCTTCCAGCTCCTCTGATGCTGCTTGGCCTGCTGTGTTCATCCAGCTCTACACCTTGTTATCTCAGATTCTCCAGCATCTGCAGTTCCTGCTAGTTCTGAGACAAGATGTGTTAACTGGACACACCTTAAAAAGGTGCACAAACAAATCAGACAACGTGCTATTATATGGAACACCAATGTAATTCACCTTTACATGATACAACAAATGTACAATAAGGTCCCCTAGCGCATAGTAAAGTTATGTCAACACTATGCATTGACATAGAAAAATGCAGACTAATACTGACTTGTACATAATGTTGCAATGACGCAATGCAACTATATGGATAATCAACTCAGCACACCAATACCAATCATGACACAGGGTAATGTTGATATTGGCACAGCAACATGGGTGCCCTAACAGGGTACTCTGATTGAATCCAATTCCAGGCCTGCTCTGCTTTACAAACTCCCCTAACCCAGGAAAGAGCACACCATCCACTACCCAAGCTAAAATGCTTCTGTAGGAGCAAATTACTGCAGATGCTGGAATCTGCACTGAAAACAAAAACAAAATGCTGGAGATCACAGTGGGTCAGACAGCAACCATGCAGAGAAAGCAAGCTAACATTTCAAGTTTAGCCGCAGCTCAGTTGTTAGCACATCTTCTGCAGAGTCAGAAAGTTGTGGGTTCAAGTCCCATTTCAGGCACCAAGCTCAAAAATCAAATCCAATTCCACTGCGAGAACTGAGGAAGCACTGCACTGTCTTTCACTTAGGAACTGACAGCAGTGGTGATTCCCAACTTTCTGGTAACTGATTTTTCAACAAAATACGCATGAAATTATTATTCCATAATGCTGAGGAAGAAGACGACATTGGAAAGGGAAAGGAGTATAAGCGAACATAAGGGAAAAGAAAGCTGTCCACTGGGACCTTTCTCCATATTCTGTCAACACTGTGTAAACTGCAAAGGAAGTGTCCAGCAATGATGTTTAACTCACCTGTACAATTCAAAGCTGCTGCCATATCCACGAGTATAATTTTTAAAAAATCTATCGATCCTCACAGGTGGATATGAAGAAAAGAGCTCCCAAAGTACAATTTCAATGGGGTAACGCTTGGGGCTCCGGTCAATATCCATCCCTCAATCAACATCACAGAAACAGAAATATCTGGTCACTATTGCTGTTTGAGGGAGCTTGCTGTGTAAAATCTGCTGCTGTCCTACTGACATTATAGCAGCAATTAAACTCCAGAAGTATTCTCCTGGCCAAAGCGCTTTAGGCATTCTGAGATGATGTTAGTCTGCATTGAAACAGTTTTCTTTCTGATGATTTACACATTAATTCAACGCAATAGGGAATTTCTCAATTTGGCATTAGAGTTATAACTGTCATGATCTGTGCTGATTAATGTGTAAATATATTTAGTCATGTATTTTATAACAAAAATGTAAGCACACAGCAAAACAATGCACATAACTCCCTGTGGCCCAGGATCATGCAGTCGTACAGTTTTAAAGCATGAAAAAGTCCCTTTGGCCCATCATGTCCATGCCAATCATCAAACACTTTCTAATTTCATCCCATCTCCCAGCACTTGGCCCATAGTTATGCTATAGGGTTTCAAGTGATTATCTAAATAGGTTCTTAACTGTTGTGACAGTTCCTCCCTCTACCATCCGGCAGTGAGTTCCAGATTTCCAATTCCATGAAAAAATTCTTCCTTAAATCACCTCTAAACTTAATGCTCCTTACCCTAAAACCATGTTCCTTAGCGACTGACCCCTCTTCAAAGGGGAAAGGCTTCTCCCTCTCTACTCTGTCTGTGCCTCTCGGAATTTTGTACACTTCAATCAGATCCCCCTCAGCTTCCTTTACTCTATGAAAAATAACCGGAGCCTATTTCAGTCTCTCTTCAGAGCTGAATTGCTCCAGGCCCGGCAACATCCTGGTGAATCTCCTCTGTACCCCCTCCAGTGCTATTACATCCTTTTTAATAGTATGTGACCAGAAATGCACACAGTACTCCAGGTATGACCTAAATAATATCTGTACAGCTCCAGCATACCCACCTTGCTCTTGTATTCAATACCTTGACTAACAAAGACAAGTATCCCAGTGCTTTTTTTAACCACCTTACCTAGCTGTTCTACTGCGTTTAAGGGTCTATGAACATGCACAGCATGGTCCCCTCTGATCCACTGTACTTTCAACGTGTCGTGGTCCTCGCCTTGTTAGCCCTCTCAAAATACATCACCTCACACTTTAAATTCTATCTGAGTTAATCTCGCTTAAGAAAGACAGAATAAAACACCAAGACTGAATTTAGGACCTTTGTTTTAATTGCCCCGAAAGACACGAAACAACATTAGCCAGAAATCTCTGGTGAATCAAGTCGGAGTAAAGATCTGAAGAAGCAGTAACACACGAAAAATGAAACCCCGGTGATTTACCTGAGCTGGCACAGTTTCCAGGAGCAGACAGAGAAACCCAGAAGTAACAAACTGGGTCTTTCTATCAGCGCCAAAGTCTAAAATCTCATCTTCTTTTCCAGCCTGCCAGCTCCACTCTGACGCCCGCCTGCAAGTTCCTTCCTGGAGCTTTCGGTTCACAGTCTCTGCCAGCGAGTTACTGATTAATTCTCGATTTAAAGAGCTCTCATTTCTAGGCAACTACCCGCGCGTAACAGCCTGTCAATCGTTTCCATTCAGTGGGAGGGAACACACGTCTTTGAAAAAAAGGGCTAGCTCAGTGCTACACCTCTTTTCTGGTTTCTGCCACGGTTCTGGTTGCATTCCCTCGATCTTACTGGTGTTTTACTTTGAAAGGGGGTGGGGGTGGTGAATTGGATCGGGGCTGGACACTGGGAAATGTGGATGCACCTTTGAAATATACACATGACATCATTGCAGTTTACACTGGGTCAGAGCGTGGAGGGAGAAGTCCCAGATCAGTAGCTGTGTCTCCTATTTCCTTCCCTCCCCTTGGCGCTCTGTGATCATAATTTCACCTGATTTTTATCCGTTTTGTTGGAAAGTTGAAATATTGCCACCTACTGTCAGCTGGTGACACTCAGAATTCAGAATATTCTGTGTCAGTCCCCATAGCCAGATTTAGGTGTCGTTTATATTTGGAACTGATTCTTTTCTGTCATTTCTCTGGGATGTGGGACACGTCATTTAGGAACAGGAGGCCATTCTACCTACTCCTGCGATCACAGCTGATCTGGTTACTCTTATGTTCTGGCCTGTCCCCCATAAGCTGTTTGCTTACCATGAATCAATCTAACACTGCTTTAAAAAAAACATTCAAGGTCTCTGCTTCCACCAACTTTCTAGGAAGCAGCTCAAAAGAATCATGACCCTTTGAGAGATAGGAAATTTCTCCTCATTTCTTTCTTAAATGGGCAACCCCTTATGTTAAACGATAATCCTAGTTTTAGAATCACCCACTTGGGTAAGTGTGGGGGGGGGGGTGGTGGGGGGGGGGTGGGGCAGGTGGCCTGTGGGTATTATTTATTGTTTGACTGTTAATCCAGAAACCCAGGTAATGTTCTGGGCACCTGAGTGTGAATCCCACTATGGCAGATGATGGAATTAAGAGTTTGGCGGTGACCTTGAAACAATTATTCATTATTGGAAAAATCTATCTGATTCACTAATGCCCTTGAGGCAATAAATGCTGGCCTAGCCAGGGATGCCATCATCTGTGACTGAGTAAAAAAAATTCTTTCCACATCCTCCCTCAGGCAAGGGGAGCATTTATTGCCTGTCCCTAATTGCCCTTGAACTTGCTGGGCCAGTTCAGAGGGCGATTGAGAGTCATAGAAATATACAGCACAGAAGCAGACCCTTTGGTCCAACTCGTCCATGCTGACCAGATATGCTATATAAATCAGAACACATTTGCCAGCATTAGGCTCATAACCCTCTAAACCCTTCCTATCTATGTACCCATCCAGATGCCTTTTAAATGTTGTGATCCTAACAGCCTCCACCACTTCCTCTGGCAGCTCATTCTACCACGCATTACCCTCTGCATGAAAGTGTTGCTCCTTAGGTCAACTGCAATGCTGTGGGTTTAGATTCATAGACCAGGTAAGGAGGGCAGATTTCACTTCCTAAAAGACATTAGTGAGCCAGGTGGGGTTTTAAGACAATCAAAGATGGTGTTGTGATCAATTGTAGTGAGAATAGCCATCAATTCCAGACTTTGTTTTTTGAATTCAATTGTATCCGCTAAGATGCTCTTTAAGACTGACCTCTTTGACAAGATTTGTGATCATCTACTCCAATAACCTCCTTTATGTGGCTTGGTGTTATACATACTTTGATCTCATGGAGCTCCTAGGGAGGTTTTGTCACTTTAACAGTGCCATATGAATGCAAAGTTGTTGTTGTGAAGCAGGCTGTAAATAGCTGCATGCTGACCTTGGGGGACTGTATACCTTGTGTCCCAGGTCATTGGTTGAGTAAGTGTGCCAAGACCGTCGAGTACCGAAGGGGTATAATAGCAGGTGTGGCCGCTGCAGGTAAAATGCCTGGTGCCTACTCTGAACAGCCTTCTCTCATCTTGTACCACTTCAGCAGTGAAATACTGTATTGGGGCACTTTCAAATCAACTCCTGTGCTAAGCATTGTGTTCATTTAGTGTAGACCAGAAACCGTGCAGTTCAGAGGCACATTCTATTTGCCATTCTGATACCCTGTGGAAGTTGGTATTGAAAGAACTTCCATTTCTACTCATTCCGATGGTGCAGAGATCCTGTAAATAATTTCACTGACAGTCCGGCTTCTAGAAAAGCTACTGAGTGACGATGGACCATTTTTTTGGAAATTTTTGAAACCAAAATTACCATAATGTCTAAATAAAAATTGTTTCTCAGAGCACAATGTTGAACACTCATTCTAGTAAATGTGTCAAAAGAATTGAGGGGTGACATGAATTGAAAATTTCAAAACTCTGATAAATGTTTTTTATCTGACCGATATATCTTGCCAAATCATGTAGGTAGGGAGATAGAGTTAACATGCATGTCAGCTGTGAATGGTGAAATAGGGTCATGGGGCTGAACGGCCTTCTGTCACTCCTAAGATGGTGAATTCCATATTTTGTATTGGCGTAAAGTGTGCACCAAAGGGCAGCTATGTTACTGGTCAGCCTTGACTTCCCTGCAATGGAGCAGTTATGACATTAAGCCCCCTAAAAGAGTTTACCTCTCTTGGTTGTAGCTCTATCCTTGGTACTCAGTAACATAGACAGAGAGTAACTCAGTCTCCTGGTCTCCAGAAGTTTGATTCTTCAAGATATCTCACCAAACCCAAAGTTCAATCAAAACTTGAGGTTTATTGAACACAGGGTTGGCATATTGTTGCAAACCTTTCCTTGCATTAGTTTATCTCTACTTGCCCTGTATCAATGTTGTTGGAGCAAAAGAGCTTGGTGTGGTATATTGTATCTATCTGGGATCTATGCAGGCACACTGACTTGTATGGGTGTAAGAGGTTTTATTCACTATGCTTTGTCTGCCCCATGCTCTTAGCTTGAGCTTCCAGTTCTTTCCACGGCTTTGTTAACTTTTCTCTGAGTCCACACTCACGCTTCATGAAACCTCAATGGGCAGATGATGTCTCAAATAAATCCACAGAGGCTGGTATCCTGCTACCAAGTCACCCTTTATTTACACGTGGAGAGGCCTTGATGCTGATCCAGTTCCCTCAGAGCCCGCTGTCAGCGTGAACAGAACCTTTGACATCCCTGTTTATATCTGTCAGCCAGGGCTCCCTACCTGGACCAGATTAATTGCCCCAATCAGGCAACTCAGATTCTATGAGGTTCACCTGGCTGACCTCATTACAATCCCTACTATGGCTAGTGGTGTTATTACTGGACTGTTAATCCAGAGACCCAGGAAATATCCCGGAGACCTGGGTTTGAATCCTGCCATGGTAGATGGTGGAATTTGAATTTTAAGTAAAAATCTGGAATTAAGAGTCTGAAGATGATCATAAAATCACTGCTGATTGTCAGGAAAACCTCCATGTGATTCATTAATGTCCTTTAAGGAAGGAAACTGCCATCCTTACCTGGTCTGGTCGACATGTGACTCCAGATTCACATGAATGAATTTAAAAAATCAAACTTGGTGAAAATTGACAGACTCACTTAATCCAGTGCAGAATAATTGAAAGCTGACGATAGGAAATCAATTTGGGAATTCTACCGTGCTCCATGCCTCTGAGGAGAAATGCAAGTTTGTAAGGGGACATTGAATGCAGTTGAGAATGATACCTGACCTGAACACTCTCACCTGGCCGTATCAAAGGATAGATGATGCTGCATCTGCCTCACACAAGAGGCTATTCACTAATTAGTGTATCAGAGATAAAAGGTACTGCAGATGCTGGAGAATCCGAGATAACAAGCATGGGGCTGGATGAACACAGCAGGTCAAGCAGCATCATAGGAGCAGGAAAACTTGACGTTTCGGGCCTAAACCCTTCATCAGAAATGGGGGAGGGGAAGAGGGTTCTGAAATAAATAGGGAGAGAGGGGGAGGCGGATAGAGGATGGATAGAGGAGAGGATAGGTGGAGAGGAGGCAGACAGGTCGAAGAGGCGGGGATGGAGCCAGTAAAGGTGAGTGTAGGTAGGGGGG
>JAHRHZ010000046.1:5589329-5606461 GCA_024137785.1 Ginglymostoma cirratum
TACGGCATCCGCTGTACCCGTTGTGGCTTCCTCTACATCGGGGAAACCAAGCGGAGGCTTGGGGACCGCTTTGCAGAACACCTGCGCTCAGTTCGCAACAAACAACTGCACCTCCCAGTCGCGAACCATTTCAACTCCCCCTCCCATTCCTCAGATGACATGTCCATCCTTGGCCTCCTACAATGCCACAGTGATGCCACCCGAAGGCTGCAGGAACAGCAAATCATATTCAGCCTGGGAACCCTGCAGCCCAATGGCATCAATGTGGATTTCACAAGCTTCAAAATCTCCCCTCCCCCAACCGCATCCCAAAACCAGCCCAGCTCATCTCCACCTCCCTGGACTGACCTATCTCCTCCCTACCCCCCTACCTACACTCACCTTTACTGGCTCCATCCCCGCCTCTTCGACCTGTCTGCCTCCTCTCCACCTATCCTCTCCTCTATCCATCCTCTATCCGCCTCCCCCTCTCTCCCTATTTATTTCAGAACCCTCTTCCCCTCCCCCATTTCTGATGAAGGGTTTAGGCCCGAAACGTCAAGTTTTCCTGCTCCTATGATGCTGCTTGACCTGCTGTGTTCATCCAGCCCCATGCTTGTTATCACTAATTAGTGTAACCTGCTTGAGGTAGAACTGCAGACACATTGGTTGGTCTTTCCATAGTAGTGAAGGTTAGCACTGAATTGATTGATTCATTGATTGAGTTATTATTCTCACGTACTGAGATACAGTGAAAAGTGTTGTTTTATGCACTATACAGGCAGATCGTACCATACAGAGTGCATCAGGATAGCAGGACAGAGTGCAGACCACAGTGTTACAGCTGCAGAGAAGGTGCACAGAGAGAGAGAGAGAGAGATCAGAATTTGGGAGATCTGTTCAAAAGTCTGCTAACAGCAGGGAAGAAGCTGTTCTTGAATCTGTTTGTGCGCGTACTCAAACTTTTATATCTTCTGCCCAACGGAAGAGGGTTGAAGAGAGTATAACCAGGGTGGGAGGGGTCTTTGATTATGTTGATTGCTTTCCCGAGGCAGTGGGACGTATAGATAAAGTGAACGGAAGGAAGGCTGGTTTATGTTATGGGCTGGGCTGTGGTCACGACTCTGAATAATTTCTTGCGGCCTTGGGAAGAGCAGTTGCCATGCTATGCTGTGATGCATCTGGATAGAATGCTCTCTATGGTGCATTTATAAAAATTGGTAATTGGTAATACAGGAGGCACCTATCAGTCTGCAATCCAAAGATGCTTACCATAATGACAGATACTTCATCTATTAATGCAACATAGTGACCATTAGGAGTCCTCACATCATCTCCATGGCCTAGCTCTCCCTCTCAGCATTTCTTCACAGACAAAGATTTTAGGAAAATTGTTTTCGTTAGTTGGGAGTCTGCTGTGGCCTCAAGAGTCCTCTCCAGGACTTGTAGCTGTTACAACAGTGAGTACAGGTGGGGGTGTAGTCACTGCTGTGGAACAATTCAAACTTTCTTTCTTCTTTTCTCTTCCATGTTGCTTCTTTGCTCAGTCTCAATAGGCATCTGTAGCACTCCTAAAGAAGCATATCCCAGCCTTACCATCGCTGGCCTGCAGTTTCCACTGGCAGCTGGCAGTGGCTGATGGAGGATACAGAAAGGACCTTCCTCAGAGAGTCTTTGACAGGTTTGTCTGGGATCTCTCTGTAGCAGTTTCCTGGTGGACAGCCCTCAGTATGACACAAATTCAGGCAGATGACTGTCTGGTCCATCCATGCAACTTGTCCAATGCAACTGGCTGAGCAGGACAAAGACCTCAATGCTGGTGATGTTGGCTGTTCCCAGAACCTCAATGTTTTCAATGATGTGCTCCTGTCAGCGGATGCTGTGGAGGCAGTGCTGATGGAATCTTCCGGAACACGTACGTGTTAGCGGTACAGGACCATGACTGGATACCATACAGAAGTGTAGTGATGATTTTGTAAACTTTGGGCCTGGTCTTTGCTCTAAGGCTGTGGTTGCTTCCCATTTGTTTGTAAAGATCGCTTGCTTTGGAAAGGCTATCATCTACTTTGGTGGCATTAACACACACAATGTTGAAATACAAATCAAATCTAAAGCTGTATATTGATTTTCTAATTCAGAATACAACTTTTCAAAAAATAAAGTCTTGAATTTTCTTCACACTTTGCAGGTTGGAAGATAACATGTTATGCAGTAGGCTATAGATAAGCCCATAAATAATTTAATGTTAATTCTTGCACTTCATTTTGTTTTCCAGTTCAGGGTATACATCTGTACAGTTGAATGGGTCACGCACAAACTCTGCCTTTGCGCAAAGCAAATACGATATTGGTCGTGTAACAACCTTTGTATTAACCGGCACCCATAGCACTAGGAATGTGCCGGTTGTTCTAATACCCCGGTTGATCAAGAGATCCGTCATCAATGTGAAAACGCACACTTAAGTGATAGAAACAGAATGCAAGGGGTATACACATCACTGTTTTACTTCATTTACAGCATAAATCATTTAAATAATAATGCAACTTTGCATTAATTAAAACTTACCAGCAGAGAGTTGTCTCACTCACACCCTCAGTGACTGCACGGACATTTCGGAGATCGCAATAATACAGTAAGCTCCCTGTATTTCAGGTATATATTTTTGCCGGTTTATTGGGAGTGCAGTATTATCAGATACAGTAGAAATGAAGATAGGGTACATTGTTGATCTGTGGGGAAGTGTCACATTGATATTGCATCTTACCATGACACCAACATAGGTGGTGTAGTGGACAATGAAGAAAGCTATCTCAGAGTACAACGGGACCTTGATCAGAGGGGCAAATGGGCCAAGAAGTGACAGATGGAGTTTAATTTAGATAAATGTGAGGTGTTGCATTTTGGAAATTGGCTGCCACATTTCCTACATTATAACAATAAACACATTTCAAAAGACCTTCATTGGCTGCAATGCCAATTGAGATGGCCTGACATCCTAAAGGACCCGATATAAATGCAAGTCTTTCTTTTATTTAGGTCCATGCCCAAAGTATGCAATTCTGTCAGCTTTTGCTGTGTAGAATTTTGTGGCTGAACTCAAAGAATTTAAGCTGTATGCTGCCAGATATATAGAATCATTATTATTTAGATATTGCTGTTCTTTCATTCCACCACCCGACTTAATGAAATGATTTGATGTAGCAAAATTAGGGCTTTATATATAATTCTGCAGTTAAAAGCCTAAAATTCTAAAGATCCTTTTATATTTAAAATTGTTCCACTGAGAAACTGCTTCTGAAATGTGCTGCTGCAATGGAAGTTGAGGTAAATTCCACAGCGTTCAATGTCTACAGGTAACACAACTGTCCTTGTTTAGTCTTTCCTTTTGGCTGCCATCCAGCCAGCAACATTTATCCTCCCTGCTAGAAGCAGCATTGACATTTGTAATCGCAACTGTTTCCACAGGATTAGGGGAACATCCGGTCTGCACTGATTCACAGAAATTCCGGCGTTACCTGTTTTTCTTTACAATACTCAAAGTTGGGGTGGTTCCCACTGGTACAGGTGTGTTCAAACTTGTCTTTTCTTCCCCAGACAGCCTGCTCTTGATGATTTGCACCTAATTTACTGTCTTGAAACAGACTTTTTTAAAAAAAACACACTTATTCATGGGATGTGGGAATCACTGACTAGGCCAGCGTCAATGTCCAACCCCAGCTGCCCCAGGGAAGGTGTTGGTGAGCTGATGCTTTGAGCCTTTGCAATGGCTGTTTAGTAGGGACACCTACAATGCTGTTGGGCAGCAAGTTCCAGGACCTTGACCCGACGACCCTGAAGGAACGACAGTAGGGACGTCATGTTGAGGTTGTACAGAATGTTGGTCAGGCTTCTTCTGCGGGACTGTGTGCAGTTCTGTGTGCCCTGTTATACGGAGGGTACTATTAAACTGGAGAGGGTTCAGAAAAGACTTACCAGGCTGCTGCCGGGAATGGAGGGTTTAAGATATAAAAATAGACCAGAAAGACTGAGACTTTTTTTCACTAGAGAGTACGAGGTGAGGAATGACCTTGTTGAGGTTGGTAGAATCATGAGGACATCGATAAGGTGAATGTTGCAGGCCTTTCCACGAGGGCGGGAGAGGTCAAAGCTAGGGGGCAGATTTTTAAGGTTAGAAGAGAGAGATTTAAAAAGACACGAAGGGCAACATTTTTACACACAGTTCATATGTGGAATGAATTGCCAGAGGAAGTGGTGGATGCAGCTGCAATTACACTGTTTAAAAGACATTTGGATAAGTTCATGAAAAGGAAAGGTTTGGAGAGATATGGACCAAGTGCGGGCAGGTGGGACTAGTTTAGTTTGGGAACATGCTTGACGTGGACTGGTTGGACCGAAGCGTCTGTTACCATGCTGTATGACTCTATGACTCTATATTTTTAAGCCAGGAAGATGAGTAGCTTGAAGTGGAACTTAGAGGGGGTAGTGTTCCCATGTATCTGCTGCCTTTGCCCTTCTAGGCAGTCAATATCACAGGTTTAGAAGATGCTGATAAATGGGCCTTGGTGAATCACTGCAGTGCAGCTTGTAGCTGGTAGACATTGCTACAACTGTGCATTGATCATGGAGGGAGTGAATGTTAAAGGTGTTCAAGAGGATGCCAAACAGGATGGCTGTTTTGTCCAGGATGGTGCTGAACTTCTCGAGTGTTGTTTGAAGCTGCACTCATCCGGGCAATTGGGGAGAATTCCATCATTATCCTGACTTGTATCTTGTAGATACTAGACAGGCCTTCGGGAGTCAGAAGGTGAATTACTGTAATATACTTCCAAGTATCTGAGCTATTCGTGTAACCTTAGTATGTACATGATTGTTCCAGTTCAGTTTCTGGTCAATGGTAATACCCAAGATATTGGTAATCCCATTGGCTGTTATGTGGAGATGGTTAAATTCTCTGTTGTTGAAGATGGTCATGGTCTGGCATTTGTATAGAAGAAATGTTACCTGTGTGCCACTAAGTCAACAATTCCTGGATCATTAATAGTTTTGTATAAGACACCAAGTGTCTGGCACTAGGCAACAGAAACAAATTGAACAAGCCCAATCCCACAGTCAGGTTCATTGATTTGTACTCCAGAAATCCAGATGTAGCCCAGATTTTGTGGCCAGTGCCAAATGAATGTCCCAAGTCTTACTCTTGACCTAAAGCTTTTTATGGGGTTTCGCACTGGGACTTGCAGTGATTAGAAATTCTAAACCACATGATTCAGAAATTCTCTAGTAACAGCTAGCTGCCTTGCTCTCACCTTCTTGTGCACATTCCCTTGTTAAAACAAAAATAGAGAAACTCAGATACTCTAAACGGGCAAATTCTCAAATATTGAGTGAAAAAGAGCGTCAATGTATCAATGACCTTGGGTCAACAGCAAAGAATTAAAATGAATTGGAAGAAACTGAAAGAAACAAATGTTATGGACCAGACCAAACCCCCTCAAAATATCTTAAGGAGATAGCCTAGATCTTAACTTTTTCTTATTTTAAAGGCATGCTCCTGGCATTGCATTCCAGATACAATTTGTTTGGTCAAATTATCAGTCTTAAAGCAAAATACACTTTATTCCTATACGGTAGATCAAATACAATAAAAGAAAGAACTGGAATAACTTAAATCTATTAGAAAGCTTAACAGAATAATAGATTATTTAACTGCCAAACAGCAGCCATTCCAGTTTACTAACATTTCATAAACACACCCCTGCCCAGGCAAATTCAGTAATAAGGATTGTCTCACTAGCAGCAGGAAGAGAACCTCAGCTTTTAGCTGTGACAGAGACAGAAAAAACAGCTTCCATATCCAGCTTCAAGACCCCAGTAACTGCTGCTAAAAGCCTAGAACTAAAAATCCTGGTTGTGGGAGAGCTTGACATCACCCATTCAGGCTGCTTCTATTGTTTCAACTTTAAAAAAAGCCCAAGGCTTCACAACCTGTTTATTTTATTAGGTTCAAATAGACAGCTTATCACCTCTGTCTTAAAACGTCTCTTCAAAAAAATGACAAAATGTACCTCTCAATGCTATAGTATCTTCACACGATGTATTGAATTCTGTGTTCCCTACTGGTGCTATCAAACTGTGTTTCCCTGATATATCTGTTTTGTCTGTCTTTGTGTCTCTGTCTGCTTGTGAAAGGGTAAATTTAAGAAGGGATAGAGTTTAAGTGGTAGAATTACAGGTTAGTATTCCATATTTGCTATTGTTTGAAGACAATTTGTTGTAATAATTGTTTATTGTCTTACCTTGTCTGGTGAGTGTTTTATTTTAACCCGCGTTGAGCAGTCAGGTAGATTGAAGATTTTGAGTGGTTAAACTAAATATTTTCACATTTGTGACAACTCTGAGAACAGTGGGTTTCCAGAGTGCTACCCCAGTGAGTTGTGGAAATGCTAGCAAATGTCAGTTAGGCAATATAATTCAACGTCAAATTATGTGAAAAAAGTGAGAGTGGGAGAAAGAAATATGTGAAGCTTAGAAGAAGCAGAGTTGAAAACTAAAAATATGGAAGAAATTTAACTAAATTACTTAATCTTCAAACGTAATTCTCATCTGCAGGAATGAGATGCTACGTCTGTAACCCTCAGTGCCAGAGAGGTTGCTTAGAAGTGGTTAAGATATTTGGATATGGACTGCAATGGTCTAAGATAATGGTTCCCTACAACCTGCTCAAGTGCAAATAGCAATTGGAAATAAATGCTATCCTTGACAGGAAGGCTCACTTCCAGCACATTAATAATAAAAAAAACTCAGAGTTTAAAAATCATTTATACTGTCATTTATAACTATCATTTACAACTTTTTTTGACAAATTTATTACATATCTATCATGCAAGTAAAGCAATAGAATGCCTTCAATTTATTCATTCGTGGGATGTGAATATTACCTGCTAAGACAACATTTATTGGCCATCCCTAATTGTCCCAGAGAAGATGATGGTGAGTTGCCTTCTTCAACCATTGCAGCTCATGGGGTGTAGTTAGACCCAGAGAGATGTTACGGAAGGGAGCTCCCAGACTTTGACCCAGCTACAGTGAAGAAACAGCGATGTGTTTTCAAATCAGGGAGGTGTGAAATTTCAGGCAGTGCTTGTCCCATGTATCTGCTGTCTTTGTCCTTCTAGATGGTAGTGGTAGTGAACATAGAACATAGAACATTACAGCGCAGTACAAGCCCTTCAGCCCTCGATGTTGCGCCGACCTGTGAAGCCAATCTGAAGCCCATTTAACCTACACTATTCCCTTATCATCCATATGTTTATCCAACGACTATTTAAATGCCCTTAAAGTTGGCGAGTCTAAAACTGCTGCAGGCAAGGCATTCCATGCCCTTACTACTCTCTGAGTAAAGAATCTACCTCTGACATCTGTCCTATCCACACTATTCCGCACTATCCACAACTCCACCGACTTAAGTGTCATCCGCAAATTTACTAACCCATCCTTCTACACCCTCATCCAGGTCATTTATAAAAATGACAAACAGAAGTGGCCCCAAAACAGATCCTTGTGGTACACCACTAGTAGCTGAACTCCAGGATGAACATTTCCCATCAACCACCACCCTCTGTCTTCTTACAGCTAGCCAATTTCTGATCCAAACCGCTGAATCACCCTCAATCCCATGCCTCCGAATTTTCTGCAATAGGCTACTGTGGGGAACCTTATCAAAGGCTTTACTGAAATCCATATACACCACATCAACCGCTTTACCCTCATTCACCTGTTTAGTCACCTTCTCAAAGAACTCAATAAGGTTTGTGAGGCACGACCTACCCTTCACAAAACCGTGTTGACTATCCCTAATCAAATTATTCCTTTCTAGATGATTATAAATCCTATCTCTTACAATCCTTTCCAACACTTTACCCATAACCGAAGTAAGGCTCACTGGTCTACAATTACCAGGGTTGTCTCTACTCCCGTTCTTGAACAAGGGGACAACATTTGCTATCCTCCAGTCTTCTGGCACTATTCCTGTAGACAATGATGGCATAAAGATCAAAGCCAAAGGCTCTGCAATCTCCTCCCTAGCTTCCCAGAGAATCCTAGGATAGATCCCATCCGGCCCAGGGGACTTATCTATTCTCAGACTTTCCAGGATTGCTAACTCCTCCTCCTTATGAACCTCAATCCCGTCTAGTCTAATAGCCTGTATCTCAGTATTCTCCTTGACAACATTGTCTTTTTCATGTGTGAATAGTGATGAAAAATACTCATCTAGCACCTCTCCTATCTCTTCGGAGATTGGAAAAGTGCTGTTGGGGAAGTAATGGTGAGTTACTGTAGTGCACCGTGTCAATGGTCCACTGATTCTACTGTGTGTTATTTGTTAAGGGAGTCAAGTGGTAGGTAGTGAACCAGTCAAGGGCTGCATTGTCCTCGATGACATAAAGCGTATTAAATATTGTTGGAGCTGCACTCACCCAGGCACGTGTGGAGTATTACTGACTTGTACCTTGTAGACACAGAATTTGAATGGCTAGTCCGTCAATTTCTGGTCGATGGCAAATTCTTGATGTTGATAGTGAGGGGTTCACTGATGGTTATCAACTGAACATAAACGGGTGGTGATTAGATTCTATCTTGTTGGAGATGATCGTTGCCTGGCACATATCTAGCACAAATTTACTTTCCCTTTATCACCCCAAGCCTGAATATTCTCCAGGCCTTGCTGCATCTAAACATGACTTGCTGCAATTTCTGAGGAGTCGCAAATGATGCTGAATTTTACATAACCATTAGGTAACATCCCAACTTCTGATTAGAAACTGAAGATACTTGGCCCACTGCTCGAATTTTGCTGAAATGAGAGCCGAGTGGCTGAAGTATTTCATCTTGAACTCATCAGGACAAACTCAAGAAAGCCAAATTTTAGACAATTAAAACATTTTATACTACAGGAGAAAGGGGTGTTTGTTGATTGGCAAGTCAACTCTAATTGGCTAAGGTGTTACCATACAGAAAGCAAGGGGAAGCCAAAGGCTCCTCAGGATTCAGTTAATTCAGCAATGGTGCAAGTCTTAAAAATATCCATCTTGTTTGCAGAGAACAGGCCCTGGGGTATGAAAGCACGTTGTATTTAACAAGCAAGAATGAACTATCTTAACAGCTTGACTGATTATCTTAAATTGTTTGTTAGTGTGGCAATTTGTACACTCCAAATTATTCAGCACTGGTGCCCAATTGTGGAATCACACCTGAGCACTTTCTGTTCTCTGCCTACTACAAAAAAATTGAAGGAGCTGCTGCTAGATTTTATCGGTCAGTCACAATGACGTACCTGGAATCACACTGGTGCTAAAATCCACTTGATTGTGATAAATTACTAGCGCCTTAAAAACCTGTACAGGCTGCCTCTGGTGGATCCACTTACTGTGCTCCTTGGAAGGGAGTTCTGGGATTTTGACCCCAGTGATAGTGAGAAAACAGTGAAACATGGTCTGTAAAATCAGTTTGATTGAATTCAATCAATTAGTAGTCTCCTTTGAAATAATAAAAAAAACCCTGTAAATTTTGGGAAGGTACAGACATATATACTTGCAAAGAGAAAAGACAATTTAGAACATAGAACATTACAGCACAGTACAGGCCCTTCGGCCCTCGATGTTGCGCCAACCTGTGAAACCAATCTGAAGCCGATCTAACCTACACTATTCCATTATCATCCATATGTTTATCCAACGACCATTTAAATGCCCTTAAAGTTGGCGAGTCTACGACTGCTGCAGGCAAGACATTCCATGCCCTTACTACTCTCTGAGTAAAGAATCTACCTCTGACGTCTGTCCTATATCTGTCACCCCTCAATTTAAAACTATGTCCCCTCGTGCTAGCCGTCGCCATTCGAGGAAAAAGGCTCTCACAGTCCACCCTCTGATCACCTTGCATGTCTCTATTAAGTCACCTCTTAACGTCACCTTCTCCTCTCTAACGAAAACAGCCTCAAGTCCCTCAGCCTTTCCTCATAAGACCTTCCCTCCATACCAGGCAACATCCTGGTAAACCTCCTCTGCACCCTTTCCAATGCTTCCACATCCTTCCCATAATGTGGTGACCAGAACTGTACGCAATACTCCAAGTGCGGCCGCACCAGAGTTTTGTACAGCTGCCACATGAAGAAGTTTATGAAGAAATAGAACAACTTATACTGAATAAAAACTGAAAGAACTGTGGATGCTGTAAATCAGACACAAAAACAGAAATTGCTGGAAAATCTCAGCAGATCGGGCAGCATCTGTGAAAAGAAATCAGAGTTAACATTTCGGGTCTGGTGACCCTTCCTCAGAACTAATTTATACGGAAACTTAATGAGAGGGTCAGGATGTCAGAAATAATTTTGGAGGGGCTGGAAACTCTGAATTTGATTAAATAAATTCTGAGTGTATGTTTTACCCATTTTACGCTGTATGTATTGTTCACACTCACTTCTTTGGATGTGTAATGGAGATTAGTTGACACCCTGCATGTTTACCATTTTCTTTTACAATGCATGAGTTTTGACTGCTGCTAATAGGCTCCACGATTTCCTTCAAGTAACTAGTATTAAACAGGTAAAAAGTAAGCTGACATGATGACGAAGTATCACATCAGGCATCTACACTTTGAATTACTGCTTAACCTGATTAGGGTGTAATTGTTGTTTGTTGAAGTTGCTATAGATGCCACAAGCTGTAAACAATACTGAGACGGCAATAAAATATTTTCCGATACTTCTTAACAAAAGATCATTTTTTATTGCAATAATATAGATCTATAAAACTTGATTGTGTGTAATATTAATGCAGTCCAAATGATGAGCTGTTTGATATTTTCACATTTTTCGTAATATGAGAAATGCATGAACTATGTGCCATTGGGTTTATTGAATGTGCAATGGGACAGTCACCAAGTTCTGATAGACCCTGTTTATAGTGGTGGGGTGTTAATAAATAATTGGTGTTTGTGGGGAGTTCATCATTGATTAGTATCCAGTCCATCCCCAAGGAAGGTAAGGGAAATGTCAGAGGTGCACCACTTAGAGACAAGAGATAGATAGAAGTTAAACGCATGAACAAGATTTTGAATTCAAAGTGACAACCTGGTCTTTGATGCTTGTTGTCATTACTTATCTCCTTATATGATTCAGTGTCAAACTTTCTATTTCTGCTTATGCTTCTGTGAAATGCCTTGGGCCTTTTTAATGTGCTATGTCGACGCAGGTTTATTTTTAGCAAACCTGATCCAACCAGTGTCCTCCTCCAGCTGGTTGAACGTGATCTCATAATAAACAACTTCTCCTTTAACTGCACTCACATCCTCCGAATAAAAGGAGTGGGAACTCAGACGATTCTGAACTTTTTGTGGTGGATATGAAAGATTCCATGCACCTCTTCAGGTCCCCCTCCCTCAGCTTTTTATTGGCAGGACTCTGATGACAGCATTGGTGCAATTTCCTTGTTTGTGCCCCTGATGGGAAAGTTGTATGAACTTTGCTGCAGATTTCTACCCTTCCCTCACTTTCTTAGTTTCCATCTCTGACGTCTCCTTTGTCTAATCTGCCTTCATTTCAGCTGCAGGTTTTGATGAAGAGTCGCTGGACTTGAAATGTTAACCTTGCTTTCTCCCCACAGATGCTGGGTTTCACCAGCAATTCCTGTTTCAATTTCAGATCTCCAACATCTGCAGTTCTTTTGTTTTAATCAGCTGTAGGCGTAGATGAACCTGCAACTAACTCCTAACTTGGAGGTTTGGCCCGAACCTATGAGGGTGGAGAAAATGTCCAATAGTCAAAACTGAGAAAGGGCCTAGACCCAAAACGTCAGCTTTCCTGCTCCTCTGATGCTGCCTAGCCTGCTGTGTTCATCCAGCTCTACACCTGGTTATCTCAGACTCCAGCATCGGCAGTTCCTACTATCTCTCAATAGTCAAAACTGTTATTTTTAATAAACTTAGAAACATCAATGCCCTGCTGCTCTTAAAGATAAAGGCTGGGTTTACGGTCGACCTCAATATTTAGGTGGGGCACTGAGTGTGTATACGCAGTATCAGAGTATTTCATTTAATCTTTAAATCCTTGTAGAACATTGCAGATTTATTGCCAAGCGAGAGGTCAATGCTCAGTGATTCATCAGAATATAATCCATTCACTCAGGGTGATGGGACTTGAAACTTTGGACATGGGAAACATTCGACATTGCAGGGTGCATTTTAAAACAGCCCAAAACGTATCGATTAACTTTTCTGGTGAAATATATATAAGCAACGCTTTGGCTACTGTTAGTCCAACCTCACCCTCTTTGATTGCTTAAAGCTAGAACAACCAGATGTTTACTCTTTTGAAGGCTAGGGGCATTGAAGAGATTTACTCTCTAGCCAGTGAGAAATGTAGAATGTAGAATGTACATCAAAACTGTGTTTTGGAAATGGGATGTGATGGCATGTATGGAGATGGTTCACAGTGAGCAGTTCTAAAGGCGGAATCGTGCCCCCTGTGTTGGGAATATAAACTCTGCGGGGTAAGTATCATCACTTTCCACAAAAACACTATTACCGTAGCTCCAGGCCTACACCTCTGCTGTTAACCTCAAGGAAGATGGACCTTCTGAAAGTTGCTGCTTCGGTTGCTTATCTGTTTCTTCAGTTCTAGTCATAGAGTCATACAGCATGGACCATATCCAACCAGTCCATGCTGACCAGACATCCCAAAACTAAACTAATCCCACCTGCCTGCGCTTGGCCCATATCCCTCCAAGCATTTCTTATTCATGTACTAATCCAAGCATGTTTTAAACGTTGTAACTGTACCTGCATCCATCACTTCCTCTGGAAGTTCATTCCAGACAGAAACCGCACTCTCTGTAAAGAAATTGCCCCTCATGTCATTTGTAAATCTTTCTCCTCTCACCTTAAAAATATGCCCGCTAGTCTTGAAATCCCTCACCCTAGGGAAAAGACACCTACTATTCACCTTACTTATATCTCCTGATTTTATAAACAGCTATAAAGTCACGCCACTACCTTCTACGCTCTAGTGAAAACTGTCCCACCCTATCCAGTCTCGCCCAATAACTCAAACCCTTCATTCCAGGTAACATCCTAGCAAATCTTTTCTGAACCCTCTGCAGCTTAATCATGTCCTTCCTACAACAGGGTGACCAGAATTGGATGCGGTATTCCAGAAGAGGCCGTGCCAGCATCCTGAACAGCCTCAACATGACTCCCCAACTCCCATACTCAAAGGTCTGAGCAATGAAAGCAAGTGTGCTAAATGCCTTCTTAACCACCTTGTCTACATGTGATGCAAACATCAAAGAATGACGTACTGGAACTCCAAGGCCTCTTTGTTCCACAATACTATCCAAGAGCCTACTTTTAATTGTATAAGTCGTACTTGAGTTCACCTGACCCCTTTATTATACTTATTTTCCGAGAAGTTCCTATTGTGCCGAGCTACCACTGCTACTATTGCTGTGTATTCTATTGCCAGTCCTACTATTGTGGGACACAAAATCACGAATGTGACATGTAATGATTATCGCCCAAAATCTTTAACTGATGACATATTGTAACAGTCTCATTCATGACTAATCTATTATATGAAGGTGTTTTGGTGGAAGAGCCTAGCTATCATGCCAGGCAGTCTTTGGAAAACTTCCATTTTTAAAGAACGTGGGAACACATTCTGCGATAATGGTTCTGTATAGATCATTTGTCCTCTGATATTATTTCTGTAAATTTGGTCACAGGAGTTCAGTAGTCATTCAACTGCAAATACATAGTCCCATCATGTAGTCTGCCTTGTTTACTCTCTCTTAAATTACATTTTTTATTCATTCAGAGAATGCATGCTTTGCTGGCTGGGCCAGCTTTTATTGCCTGTCCCTAGTTGCTGTTGAGAAGGTGGTGAGCTGCCTTCTTGAATTGACCCAGTTCGTGTGCTGTAGGTTGACCCACAATTCCCTTAGGGAGTGAATTCATGGATTTTGACCCAGCAACAGTGAAGGAATGGCAATATGTTTCCTAGTCAGGATGGTGAGTGACTTGGAGGGGAACTTGCAAGGTGTTCCCATGTATCTGCTGCCCTTGTCCTTCTAGATGGTAGTGGTCGTGGGTTTGGATGCGGCCTTGGTGAATTTCCATAATGAAAATGTTGTTCAATATGTTTATGTAAGGTTTTCACGGTATTAGGGAATGCTGGATGGCATGACCAATTCCAAAAATTATCAATTACAAATGGCCTTTTTGCCAGATCCTCTTTGGAGCTTTTATACATTCCTTTGTAAAATTCAGTTCTTGTCTCCCTGCTATAGGAAAGATGTTGTGACCTTGAAAGGTTTCAGAAAAGATTTACAAGGATATTGCCAGGCTTAGAGGGTTTGAGCTACAGGGAGAGGCTGAATAGACTGGGGTTATTTTCTCTGGAGCGTTGGAGGCTGAGGGGAGACCATGAAGTTTATAAAATCATAACGAGCATGGATAAAGATATTTTCTCCATGGTAGGGGAGTCCAAAACTAGAGGTTATAGGTTTAAGGTGAGATGGGAAAGATTTAAAAGGGACCTAAGGGGCAACTTGTTCATGCAGAGGGTGGTGCGTGTATGGAATGAGCTGCCAGAAGAAGTGGTGGAGGCTGGTACAATTACAACATTCAAAAGGCATCTGGATGGATATATGAATAGGAAGGGTTTAGATTAGATTAGGTTTAAATTATAATATCTGGTTGGCATGGATGAGTTGGACCAAAGAGACACATCCGTGTGGTACATCTCTATAACTCTATAATATGGGTAAGTGAAATTTAGACGATGATCATCATGATCTAGAAACAGGCCCGATGGGCTGAATGGCCTACTCCTGTTCTTATGCATTCCTTAGTACAGGAGAAACAACTCTTGGCCTTTCCCCTTCTCCCTTCTCACTTCGCGCTCATCCAGATGAAGCAGTTTTTAATTTAGCATTTGTTGCAAACACATTAAAAATAACTGGTAATCCTGTTGGGGCCTAATGGAGATACCTCCTGAAATACATATAGCACAGTAGAAGAAGTTGGGGTCATATTATTTTGCCACCTCAGCTCTTTACTTTAAGCTTCCTGTTAATAAAACTAGACACAGCAGTGTCCAAAGTAGTAGAGTGGACTAATTCTAGAAATCAGTTCCTACCCCCCTACCTACACTCACCTTTACTGGCTCCATCCCCGCCTCTTCGCCTTGTCTGCCTCCTCTCCACCTATCCTCTCCTCTATCCACCTCCCCCTCTCTCCCTATTTATTTCAGAACCCTCTTCCCCTCCCCCATTTCTGATGAAGGGTTTAGGCCCGAAACGTCAAGTTTTCCTGCTCCTATGATGCTGCTTGACCTGCCGTGTTCATCCAGCCCCATGCTTGTTATCTCGGATTCTCCAGCATCTGCAGTACCTTTTATCTCTCCTCAATGAGACTATTGGGTTATGAAGAGGTATGCATTATATGATTGCCATTGAAGAATTTAGAACAAAGAACAAAGAAAATTACAGCACAGGAACAGGTCCTTCGGCCCTCCAAGCCTGCATCGACATGCTGCCCGTCACAACTAAAACCCCCTACCCTTCTGGGAACCGTATCCCTCTATTTCCATCCTATTCATGTATTTGTCAAGACCCTTTAAAAGTCACTATAGTATCTGCTTCCACGACCTCCCCCGGCAGCGAGTTCCAGGCACCCACCACCCTCTGTGTAAAAAACTGTGTAAAGAAGTGGAGCACTCCTCCACCTTGGGCATATTCAATTCAACCCTCTGATTGCAATTGTTCCAGTTCAACATAACATACATAAAGTATTTGACATCCTGTTTTCAACCATTTGTAACTGTAAATACAAGATTTATGAAATTAGAGAATCTCAACAGTGTGGAAGCAGGCCATTCAGTCCACTCAACCCCCCCATAACCCTGCATTTCACATTGCTAATCCAACTCAACTACACACCCTGGGCACTTTAGCATGGCCAATCCACCTAACCCACACATCTTTAGACTATGGGAGGAAACTGGAGCACCCAGAGGGTGCCCACACAGACATGGGGAGAATATGAAAACTCCATACAGACAGTCACCTGAGGCTGGAATTGAACCCAGGTCCTTAGTGCTGTGAAGTAGCAGTGCGAACCATTTAGCCATCATGCTGCTCCTAGTTGAACAGTTATGAAGAAATTGCTACATTGCCCTTCTCAGGAAAATCATTTGCTTTAACACATTCACCTGTAAATGAGATGAACATTGATAAAAATCAAGGAAGATGAAAAACAAAGGTTGAAGATTTGAAGTGAAATCAGAAAACATTGGAAATATACGGAAAGCTGATTAACAGATTTGAGAAGGATGGGCAAAGTGTTCAGGTAGGGAACCATTGTCAAAACTTGTTGCCTTAGTTTTGATCCAGGGGTGGGTTAATGTGGTGTTAACCTGATGGTGTTGAGGGAATACTGCATTGCCATTTGAAAAACAGGGTGTCCAGGCCAGTTTTCAGCAGCGCTGCGTTAACGGATAATTTATCACTTTGCTGCCTGTAGGATGAAATCATAAAGTGGAAGTACTTCACAGAGTGGGAGTACTACCGTTGTGCTGGCTCTCACCAAGAGCAACTCGGCAAGGTCTACTTCCTGGTCCCTTATAAAGAGCCTAATGATGACCATGACTCCATTGTCGATTGTCGGAAAAACCCATCTGGTTCATTAGTATCCTTTAGGGAAGGAAACTGCTGTCCTTTACCTGGTCTGGGCTACACGGTGGCCCCAGACCACAGCAATCTTCACTGCACCCTGGGTAATTAAGGATGGGCAATAAATGCTGGCCCAGCTAGTGGTGCCCACAACCCGTGTTTGCATTAAAAAAAATCAACTTCTTCAATTTCCTTCTGGATCTGTCTCTGTCATGTGCTTAGGCAGTACATTCCAGATCCCAATGTTAATTGATTATCCTCAAGTCATTGTTGGGTTTTTTTTTGTCACTCATGTCATACTGGAGTCTCCCCTGGTTCTCAATGGGAACACTCTCTCTCTGTCTCTCTCTGTCTCTCTCTGTCTCTCTCTCTCACACAGACACTCTCTCTGTCTCTCTCTCACACACAGACACTCTCTCTCTCACACAC
>JAHRHZ010000046.1:5633781-5669062 GCA_024137785.1 Ginglymostoma cirratum
CCCCTCCCCTCATCGATCCCCCCCCCACCCCTCCCCTCATCGATCCCCCTGCCTCTCATTGATTCTCCCCTCCCCCTCCCTTCATTGATTCCCCCTGCCTTTATCGTTCCCCCGCATCTACTCCTTCTAATCCACCCCCACAATCATCACCTAATCCCTCCCTCATCTGATTGTTTGATTTTTGATTGATTGGTTTTATTATCATGTGTCCTGAAATACAGTGAAAAGCTTTGTTTACGAGCGGTACAGGCAGATCACAGCAAGCAAAGGATGTACAGATCAGAAAGACTTGGAGACATACAGGTTCCATTATTGGAGGGTAGAGTCCATTCAGAGTTCTTTTTTAAAGCAACATTTCAGCATTCAGGCAGCATTTCACATTCTACTCCTCTCCTACAGAAAGAAGCTGTTCCTGAACCTGCTTGTGCGTGTGTTGAGGTTTCTGTATCTTCTGCCTCATGGAAGAGATTGTAGGAGATCATTACCAGGTTGTGCCTTCTTGACTGTTGCATCTACGGGAGAAGTCCAGGACAGGTTGTTGGTTATCATCACTCCGACAAACTTGATGCTCTTCACTCTGTCAGCCTCAGTTCTGTAGATGTAGGTGGGGTCATGTTCTCCTTTCTTTCTGAAGGTTTATGAGGATGTTGCCTGGTATGGAAGGTGCTAGCTATGAAGAGAGGTTGAGTAGGTTAGGATTGTTTTCATTAGAAAAAAGGAGATTGAGGGGGGACCTGATTGAGGTCTTCAAAATCATGAAGGGTATAGACAGGGTTGATAGAAATAAGCTTTTTCCCAGGGTGAGGGATTCAATAACAAGGGGTCACGCGTTCAAGGTGAGAGGAGAAAAGTTTAAGGGGATACATGCGGAAAGTACTTTACACAGAGAGTGGTAGGTGCCTGGAACGCGTTGCCAGCAGAGGTAGTAGAGGCAGGCACGGTAGATTCATTTAAGGTGCGTCTGGACAGATGCATGAGTTGGTGGGGAGCAGAGGGATACAGATCCTGAGGAATTGGGCGATAGGTTTAGACAGTGGATTTGGATCGGCACAGGCTTGGAGGGCCAAAGGGCCTGTTCCTGGGCTGTAAGTTTTCTTTGTTCTTTGTTCGATAATCAGTTCTTTAGTCTTGCCAATATTGAGAGACAGATTGTTTTCATTGCACCTCATCACCAAGCCCTCCATTTCCCTTCTGTACTTTGACTCATCGTTGTTAGATATCTGTCCCACTACGGTGGTGTTGTCAGCGAACTTGTAGATGGCGTTTGTTCTGAATTTGGCAACACAGTCGCAGATGTACGGGGAGTACAGTAGGGGGCTGAGGACGCATCCTTGGTGGGGGTGGGCAGGGTTCCAGTGTTGAGTGTTATTGTGAAGGAGTTACCCATCCTCACTGATTGCAGCCGATGAGTCAGAAAGCTGAGGATCCAGTTGCAGAGGACCAAGATCAAGGTCATGGAGTTTTGAGATCAGTCTGGAGGGGATAATGATGTTGAAGGCAGAGCTGTAGTCAACGAGCAGGAGTCTGACATAGGTGTCTTTGTTGTCTAAATGTTCCAGGGATGAGTGCAGGGCTAGGGATATGGCATCCTCTGAGGACCTGTTATGTCGTAGGCAAACTGTAGGGGGTTGAGGCACCACCTGGACTCTCTAGATGACATTTTAAATCCCTATCAGTCTACCTCCTGTTCCTCAAACTCTCTTCGGTATTGCCAACCTCACTAACCCTTTTTCTTCTGTGTGGATACTTTGAATTTAAAACAACTTACCCACTGGGAGATCACTGGACTTTTCTTTATATTTAGTCTTAATTTGCTCAACCTGCTAGCCATATCTGAAAATGATTGAAATTTGCAGGTGTCAGTAAATCAACTGACACTTGTAGTTTTTATCACTTTGAATACAGTTACTAAGTGTTGTAGAGATTTATCTGTCTGGGTGATGTGGTTTTAGATGGGCCTTGAATCCAAGACTTTGTGACCCAGGGGCAAGTACCTCCCATTCCGCTTATTGATTTCCCCCATTAACTCTTCCAATTCTCTGTGTTTCTCTGGTTGCACGTGCACCTCATTTCTAAACTGTAATCATTTTCTGATTCCCACAATTACAGTTTCTGTGTTATTCTGCATTAATGCTCATGGCATTTTCTCTCCCTTCCCTTTTCTTTATTGTGATGTTCCTTCTAATTTTTTTTTAATCTGTAATGTATTTTAGTTCAGATTGTTGCTAAAACCACAGCCAACTTTTGTTTGTTTGATCAATTAGATTAATATGGATGCTGGGAAGTTGTTTCCGTTAGGTGGGGATACTAGGACCCGTGGGCGCAGCCTTAGAATTAGAGGGGGTCAATTTAGAACGGAAATGAGAAGACATTTCTTCAGCCAGAGAGTGGTGGGCCTGTGGAATTCATTGCCACGGAGCGCAGTGGAGGCCGGGACGTTGAATGTCTTCAAGGCAGAGATTGATAAATTCTTGATCTCGCAAGGAATCAAGGGCTACGGGGAGAGTGCGGGTAAGTGAGGTTGAAATGCCCATCAACCATGATTAAATGGCGGAGTGGACTCGATGGGCCGAATGGCCTTACTTCCACTCCTATGTCTTATGGTCTTACGGTCTAATTTGCTGGGTGCTTCTGAGGCTTTGTGTTTTTTTTCAGATTTACAACAAATGTATTATTTTTCCTTCATGTTCTCATCTGCTTCTGCTTTTCTCCCCCAAACCACTCAGTAGTGAATTGATTCCTGCTGGTTTGCATTGTTGTTTTTCACACAAGTAAATGTTAACCATAAATAAACTCTTCCTTTCTCTGATAGGGCCTCAAAAAGATCACGCGAGTTTGTAGGAGAGGAGTAGAATGTGAAATGCTGTCTGAATGCTGAAATGTTGCTTTAAAAAAAAACTCTGAAGGTGTTGGAGTTGCTTACTTAATGAATTTGTCACTTTAGGAAAGTGTGATTTTATTTCCTGTTTATTGCAGCCGTGAAGGGAAGGTGAAATGTCCCTGTACGATGATTTGGGGGTTGAGACCAGCGACTCAAAGACAGAGGGCTGGTCAAAAAATTTCAAACTCCTTCAGTCTCAGCTGCAGGTGAAGAAAGCAACACTCACACAAGCGAAGGTAATACTTTTTATTTTTCACCTCTTTATTTACAAGCCAGGCTCGAAGTACAGTAATGTTGCTAAATAATGGAAACTTGGTCACATTTTTGTACAGGAAGGCCAACTGTTGGGCAAACTCCCTCAGAGGTATTTTCCTCAACCAATCTGTGTTGTGCACTTCCTTGTGTGAGCAGAGGACTTCTCCTGCATTCAGCTTTTGAGATCTTCCCTTAAAATGTACTGCAATCCATTGTGGATTCTTTGTCCTCCTCTTGTTACTAATGCCCACTCAACACACTTGATATAACAGCTCAGGTGAAACGACCCTGAGAACCGAAGGCTGTGCGTTTTGGCTTACGGTGCTCCCAGTCTTTGCTGGTGCCTGATCTTCATCCCGCACTTTGCGACTGAGATGAAGGAAAAGTTAATGATCAGTTTGTTTCTGTTCCAAAATCCTGGAAGATGGATAATGACTGGAAATATTGGCTACTCCCCCGATTATGGCTGAAGCAAGGTGCAAATATTGTTGAAGGGTGAAGAAGATAAAAATTATTTTAAAAAGCGAAATGATCTGTTTGTGATAAACAAGTCTGAATAACTTTTATCACTTACTGGTTATTCACACAGTTTATCGTCTGTGAACTTCTGTTTCTGATAATGTTTATCAGCAGGAGATATGTTACTGTTAATGTATTGTGGTGGGATGATTTATTAAAGAGTTATTTTCTTTTTGAGTTTACTATCTTTTCAGTTGGAAGACTTTGTTCTTTTGGTAGAAACTGACACTGGTTCTAATTCATGTCTGCTATTGCTTCTAGACCCAGCGCTCAAAGCAGAGCACAGTTTTAGCTCCAGTCATTGACCTCAAGCGAGGCACCTCTGGGGATGACAGGCAGATTGTTGACACACCACCTCATATAGCATCTGGCTTAAAGGTAAGAATCCCTTCAGGATTTCATGAGTTATGTTTTTTATTGGTTTTGAACGTTTTATTTGCTGACAATTTTGGTCTCGTAATTCACAAGGACAGAAGCAAGAATTCCACACAGGTTGTTTAGCAATTTGACTACGGTTGGTCAGCAGATTGCCACAGAGTATACAATGGGAAATTATTGTTAATTTTGAAAAAGATGCAATTCGTGGACATGTTCTTTCTGCTGTTAGGGGATAGATATGAATATATCTAGTTTCTACCAAGTGTAAATTAACACTTGGAGACAAACACAGAGTGTGCTGGAAAAACTCAGCAAGTCTACCAGTGACTGTGGGGAGAGAAACCGAGGTAACGTTTTGAGTCTCAGTAGTTGGAATGTGTGGCCTACATTCCTGGCATTGCATCCGCCTATCCGAGTCTACTTGCTAGCTCATCTGCCCCTTTTCTCATGCAGTTTAAATTGTCGTTCCCTTTGCAATTTGGCATTCTTGTGTCTTTTGTGATGATTGCAAGACACAAAATTCAATAACATGTCTATTTCTGTTTTAGCAGTATTCACGTTCAGTTTAAGCAGGTAGCTTTTGATCCT
Organism: Ginglymostoma cirratum; assembly: GCA_024137785.1. NCBI lineage: Eukaryota > Metazoa > Chordata > Chondrichthyes > Orectolobiformes > Ginglymostomatidae > Ginglymostoma > Ginglymostoma cirratum. The sequence goes on from JAHRHZ010000046.1 coordinate 5,638,403, forward strand.
TTTATTGCTCTTTCCTGTGGCTCTTTGTAAAATTGTAGTGGTGGCAGATATATTGCCACAGTTCAACATCTCTGGAGATTACTAAGGCCATGCTGATGGTCATGGTTAGATGGCCATTGGAATCAGAGCTGTCAAGAATGATTGGGTCCTTCTTTAGGCATTCAGCATGAAGTCAGCAACCTGGCTCACATCGGCCAACAGAGAGTAATTGAATTACATTTTACTTTGAATTGAAGTAAAGAATTGTGCATTGGTTTCTTTGATTTGCCTTTTAAAGGGTTACCTGTAATCTACAAGTACAGGTTATATGGTTACAGGTTAGTAAATGGTTTGAGTTTAAAAGGAAAGCCGCAAATTCTGGAAATAGAATTAGTACTGAAAAGTCTGGAGGTGGAGGGTGAGGTCATGCAGCATGTAATTGAGCCAAGTTACTAATCTCATGAATAGCATCCTTATAACAAGTGGAAATGATGTGGCATTTCACTTTTCAGAACTGAAACGTTTGTAAAAATGATTGCCTGTCAGAAAATCAGTAGCAGTAAATTAAGATGTGGCATTTCTGTTTAGAAAATAGAGAAGTATTCTTCCATAACTATGATCTAATCAGAATGATGTGATTTGATTTTGATCCCAGCAGGTGAAGTGAAATATTTATTGAAAATCTCTGTTTTTACGAATGTTGTGCGGTACTGATCTGAAAGCTTTGACTCTAGCTCCGAGGTGGTTGTGTTTAGAAAGCTCTCACTGGCCCACCAGCTAATCTTAGTTAAATGCTCTAGACATTGGTGTAAAGGGTAGAATTTCAAAACTTGCAGATGACATAAACTTCGCAAGTATTGTGAATTGTGAGGAGGATAATGTTAAATTTCAAAAGGTTTGACGGATGACTTGCTCAATTAGCAGATGAAATTTAATGCAGAGAAAAGTGAAGTGATTCATTTCAGTAGGAAGAACAGGGACAATATAAGATCAGGGATACAGTTCTAAAGAAGTTGCAGGAACTGAGAGATCTGGGTTATATGGACACAAATTATTGAAGGTGTGAGGGCAAAAAAAGACCACAGTTACTGTGTGAACGTGCTTTGTAAAGGGACATGAAGAACAAAAGCAAGGAAGCTATTGTATATCTCTGGTTAAGACATTTATAATAAAACACTGGTTCAGCCTGAAGTAGAAGGCTTTATTCATTTCTGGGCTCCACGCTTTAGGAAGGCTTGAAGGCATTAGAGAGAGACAATGCTGAAAAGATTCACGAGATGGTCACACAAGTGAGGCGGATCAGTGACATAGATTGGACAAAACTATTTTGCTCAGAGAGGAGAAGATTTGGTGGTGATATTCCAAAATCAGATGGGGTCAGGATAGAGGGGAGAAACAGCTCCCATTGTTGGAAGGATCGAGAACCAGAAGATGCCAATTTAAGGTGACTGGTAAAAGAAGCAATGGCAACATTAGAAAGAACCTTTTACTCATTGAGTAGGTGGGATCTCAAATGCATCTCAATCCACCTTAGTGCATTGTGCAGCCAGAGTCAACTGTGGCTTCCAAAAGGGTCTTGAATCATCATGTAAGGAGGAAATATTTGAAGGTTAAGTGGAAAAATGGGGTAGTGGCACGAGGTGAATTGCTCTGGCAGAGAGCCAGCCTAGACGCAAAGGGCCAAATGGCCTCTTTCTCGGCTGTAATAATTCTGTGATTCAGTTCTTTGACTCTTCATTTGTGACCGTGGCAGAATATATCCCTATCTGAGGAGGGTCTTGTGTATAAAATCATGTACCGTATTGCTTTAGTATTTAGCATATCAAATATTGCTACTCTTTCCAAGGATCCGGTACCAAGTGGATTCTCCACAGGAGAGGTTTTGATCCCATTGGCTGATGAGTATGACCCCATGTACCCAAATGACTATGAGAAAGTTGTGAAAAGACAGCGCGAGGACAGACAACGACAGCGTGAGCTGGAACGACAGAAAGAAATAGAGGAAAGGGAAAAGTAAGTGTTTGGAAAGCTCTGAATTTTTTTTGTGTTTGAAGGAGGATTGCAAGAATACTAGTTTACCAAACAAATAATTTGATGTTTGACACATTGAACATAACAGTTCCCAACATCAGCAATTTCATTGGCAACATGAACTGACATGCCAAACTATCTAACTGGGCCACTTTTGAAGTTTAATTTTTCTTTTATCTTCACTCTGTTTTCTTGCAATTTGCATCATGCCGTCTAGAATTCACAATATGGAACTCTGACCAGCAGCTTAGTTTCAGTGTTTTTGCAGAAGGCAGTTGGACTATGAAGAGTGTGGGTGAATATTTTGCAGAGTAATGGATTCAAGAGTATGAAAGATGGAACCATGGATGATGGGAGCTCAATTTTTTGCCTTCAGAGGCTCGTTCTTCCCTATTGTACAAGCTTTGTGGACTCCTGTAACATTTTAAAAAATTCGTTGAACTGTTCTAATGCAGTTACAACTCTAGCATCTACCATGTGGAAGATTGCCCAGGTATATCCTGTACATAAAAAGCAGACAAATCCAACCAGGCCAATTACTGCATCAACAGTCTACTCACAATCATCAGTAAAACGATGGAAGTTGTCATCAACAGTAATATAGCTTAGCAGGAGCCTTCTCAGTGACGCCCAGTTTGGGTTCTGCTAGGTGCACTCAGCTCCTGACATCACTACAGCCTTGGTTAAAACATGGAAAAAAGAGCTGAATTCCAGAGGTGAGGTGAGAGTGACTGCCGTGACATCAAGGCTGCATTTGACTCAGTGTGGCAACAAGGAGTCCTAGCAAAACTGGAATCAATCTGTATTAAGAGGCAAACTCTCCGCTGGTTGGAGTCATACCAGTCACATAGGAAGATGGTTGTGAGTTTTGGAGGTCAGTCATCTCAGGTCCAGGACATAGCTGCAGGAGTTCCTCAGGGTAGTATCCTAGGCCCAAACATCTTCAGCTGCTTCATCAATGGCCTTCTGTCCATCATAAGGTCAGAAGTGGAGATGTTTGCAGATGATTACACAATGTTCAGCACCACTCGTGACTCCTCAGATACTGAAGCAGTCCATGTTCAAATATAGCAAGATCTGGACAATATCAAGGCTTGGGCTGACAAGTGGCAAGTAACATTCGTGCCGCACAAATGCCAGGCAATGACCATCTCCAATAAGAGGCAATCTGACCACTGTCCCTTGACATTCACTGGCGTTACTATTATCGAATTCTCCACTATCAACATCCTTGTGGTTGCCATTGACCAGAACTTCAAGTGGATTTGCCATATAAACACAGTGGCTACAAGAGCAGGTCAGAGGCTAGGAATACTGTGGTGAGTAAGTCACCTCCTGATTCCCCAAAGCCTGTCCGTCATCTACAAGCCACAAGTCAGGAGTGTGATGGAATGCTCCCCACTTGCCTGGATGGGTGTGGATCTGACAACACTCATGAAGTTTGACACCATCCAGGACAAAGCAGCCTGCTTGATTGGCACCACACCCACAAGCATCCATTCCCTCCACCACCAATGCTCTGTAGTTGTGTGCACTATCTACGGCATGCAATGCAGAAATTCAGAGAAACCCCATAGGGAGCACCTTCCAAACCCATGACCACTTCTATCCAGAAGGACAAGGGCAGCAGGTACATGGTAACACGACCCCGTGCAAGTTCCTCCCCAAGCCACTCATCATCCTGGCTTGAAAATATATCACAGTTACTTCTTTGACACTGGGTCAGAATCCTGGAGCTCCCTCCCTTGTGTGTTAACCTATTGCATGTTGACTGGGGTTCAAGAAGGCAGCTCTCCACCACCACCTTGATGGCAGCTAGGGGCAGGCAATAAATGTTGGCTCAGCCAGTTACACCCACATCCCACGAGTGAGTTAAAAAAACTTCAGTGGGACACTAGGCCCAATCTGTCCTTAGTGTTCTGTCCATGTTTATCACTGTAGTCAGATCGGTTGAGTCTGTCCATCTCTGATAGAATTTGGAAGTTCAATCTAGACATTGTTTTCTCTCTCTCTTTATAGTCGTTATGGGAACTGTTGACGTTACAATGCCGCTCCCCATTTAAAATGATTGTCGGTGATTCAATTGTCACTGTTCTTCCAGGATTTGTGGAGTTCAAATTCTTGCTTTACTTTTCCTCAGCAATTTCTGCTGTGGACATATCGCATTTTGAAGCAGAAAGTATCGGGTGGAACCAGTAAATCAGATTCAGTCATAGCTTTGGAAATCGAGTATGCCCCTGAAGATAAATGATTTGCAAGGCTACAGGGAAAGAACAAAGGAGTGGGAATAACAGAGTTATTCATGCGTAGAGCCATCATGAATTCAGTGGCCCATATGGCATGCTGTGTGAAAACCAAAATTTGATTCCATAAAATGATGAATCTGAACAACAGTTCAATCTTTTCCTTGCTCATCAAACCCAATTATATTGGCTGCCAACTGAAAGGGAATTACCCCATATTGATTCAGTGCCTCTGTACTGATTCACTGTACAGTCCAGTGTGAAGGATGCTTGTGAAATTTTAATTAAGACGAATTAATGAGAAACTGAAAACTGCACTTGATTTGAGAGATAGTAGGAACTGCTGATGCTGGAGAATCTGAGATAACAAGGTGTAGAGCTGGATGAACACAGCAGGCCAAACAGCATCAGAGGAGCAGGAAAGCTGACGTTTCGGGTCTGGACCCTTCTTCAGAAAATGAAGGGTCTTCTTTTCTGACCCTTCGTTTCTGAAGAAGGGTCCAGACCCGAAACGTCAGCTTTCCTGCTCCTCTGATGCTGCGTGGCCTGCTGTGTTCACCCAGCTCTACACCTTATCTCACTTGATTTGAGATCTTTGTAGCTGTAATTTCAAGAAGAGTCAGTGGGTGGCAGCACCATTCCTGGTAGAATCAATGACATTAAGCATCAATTGTCATTTGAAACCTTCTCATGAACCCCAGCCTCTCCCCAGTTGATGGCAATTGGACTTTCTTCAAACTTTGGCACTGATGGCATAGAGTTTATTATCAAGTGTTGCTCTCTCTATAGTTTTTTTCCTGTATTTGAAGCAAGTTGATGGTTTTGTCAGCTTGTTTCAATCGGCAGAAACAATACCAGCCGCAATTAGTGAATTACAGCAGGTACATCACCTTAATTCCTCGTGCAGAAGTTTGCATCTCACATTTACAGTAGTAAAAGGATCGATGTAGCTATGCACTCTCTGCCAGTACATCTGTGTGAAAGGTGCCAGTGATCCATTTTTATGGAAAATCTAATATCAGCATTGATATTACTCAGATGTTTCACAGTGTTTTGAACTGACTGACTGGTCCAATTGGTTGGCAAACATAATTTATGCTTTCAGCGAACTTCCCCCGTCTTGCTTTGTCTAACCCTATCAGTGTAGCTTTTAACCCTTTTCTCCTCATGCACTTATCTAGCTTCATCTTCAATGCATCAATGCTGTTTGCTTCAACTATTACTTGTTGTGAGCATGTTTCACATTCTGTTCACTCCGCATGATGAAATTTCTGCTGAATTCCTAACTGGATTTATTAATGACTATCTTATGTTGACTCACCCCACCCACAGACATTCTCAATGCACACATACCTTTCATTATATCTTGCCTACAAGCCCTTTACTAAATGTTTTCATTGTTTTTTATTCACTCCTTACAATGCTCATTCAGGGGTCAGCTTGTGAAGACGCAGTGGGCTGAATGGATTCCCTCTGTGTGTAACAGTTCCGTGATTATCCCTTTCTTTTCGAGAGAGAAGTAAATGTAGAATTCAAGTAAAGCAATAGAAATTGATGGAAATACATAACATCTGTAAGGATGATGATGTAGGTTATTGTTAACTGTATATAGATGATGAGTTCTGAGGAAGGGTCACTGGACCCGAAACATTAACTCTGTTTTCTCCTTCACAGAAGCTGCCAGACCTGCTGAGCTTTTCCAGCAACTTTGTTTTTTGTTATAGATGATTAACGTTTGTCTGAATCCTAATAAAAAGAGACAACTGGAGTGCTGTTATGGTGTAGTGGCATTGTCCTTATCTCAGAGCCAGAAGCTCCAGGTTCAAGTCCTGTCTGCTGTGGAGTTGTGTGAAAGAATACTGAAACCGGTTGATTTAAAATAACAAATTAAAACTGTGGTTGCTAGTTTAGGAGATATGTGCTTGTATAATATAACTTGATTTTTTAAACATCATGTATAGACTGGCTCTGATTATATCCTTCAGTGAGTAGTTTTCGTCAATACACATCTTTTGTTGGAATAAAATTTAAGCAGAAGATCTACACCTCAAGTATTAATGTCTTTTCAAGTGTTCACAGACATGTTTCTTTTCCTGCATTTTCTTTGTTTTTCCTATTTTCAGCTATTTCTTCTTAGCTCAGTGCAGCTTAGCTTTCTCCCTCACCAATATTGAGAGGATTTGGCTCTCAGGAAAGATTGAGCTGACCTGGATTCTTTTATGTACTGTAGAGAAGTGAATATTAAGGAGACTTGGTAGATCATTATGCTTTCTTTTATGAAGATGCTTTACATTTACTGTTGGTTAGGCGGCTTCCTGTTTTGAAGGAGTGTAGAAATTTGATTTATTTCAAATTTCGTGGAAATATCCGGAGTGGTTCCTTTAAAAGACCTCATTGCAAGTTCACTGTGGGCAGTGGAGTTTTTTTTTTAATCAAGGCTTCCTATGCTTATTTTGTTGAAGACCCTGCTGGGATTCTTTTGAACAGTGACTTAATTGGAGAGATGCTTGTTTTATCTGGTTCATTTGGAGGGAAACCCTGTTTGAGTTGGAGGAAAGCATATAAAGCCACCCAGTCGAACTTTTTTATTTCTGAATATAAGAGTTCAGAGTGAAACCTATTAACCCTTTTGACAGTGTGATTGCAGAAACATCTCAAGATTGTATTTCCTGAGTAAGCAGCATCTGAAGACTTCAAAACAGTCTTGTATGATGAGTGACTTGACCACACTAGCCAGAATATCACAGCAGCAGGCTCTGAAACATTCTGCCTGTTAGCCTTTGCTATCAAGAGTAACCCATTGACCAAAGTGTTTCTGTTTTCAGAAAATGAATCATTTCAGAGAAATTTTTTTTTATTCTTCTGAAGAGTGAGCGTGTGTGTGCGTGTGTATATGTATTTGAGGACATTAGTGAGATAAGTATTTATACTCCTGACAGTATATGTCAACCACTAATTGCATCTTTGGTGTATGAGTTTCTTGTTTCGATAATAAACCTACACTTGTGGTTATGAAGAACCCTGATTGATTGAAGTTTTTGTTTAAATCCTGATTAGTTGGCATCTTGGTAACTGGAAAAGGTATTTTTTAATTCCTCCAGCCTTGTTTGTAACAGTTCAGTGGAGTGAATGTGGTGAAACTTTTTCCACTAGTTCAGAACAAGTGGACTTTAATATAAGATAGCAGCTAATACATCAAATAAGAAAAAGAGGATGGTGTGAAAGTACAAATATGCTGCCACGTGGATTGGTTGAACGAGGAGTAGGTGGCCTAGCCATAATGTTGTTGGACTAGTGACCAGAACCCTAGGCTAATGCTCTGGGGACATGGGTTCGAATCCCACCGTGGCAGCTGGTGAAATTAAGTATGGACTTCAAAATTAGCCTCAGTAATGGTGACTATGAAATGATTTTTAAAAAAGCAGATACCATTGTAATCTTTAAGAAGGCAATTGGCACATGCCTGAGGAAGATGGAGGGCGGGGACGGTAGAAATAAGTAACTCAATGGGAGGAAGCTCATGTGAGCATTTACAAAACAGAGACCATTTTGGCTATTTTTATGATGTATGTATGTTATTTGGTGATTTCACCCTCAATAATAGATACAGCAGCAGCTTTAATTTCTGTAAAATAATATGTGCTTGTAAGTGTGTACTAATTTCTCTATTAAACTATCCAGACGAAGGAAGGAAAGACATGAACAACCTAGTGGGTTTTCGAGAAGACCAGATCCGGAGTCAGATGAAGATGATGATGAAAGAGAAAAAGAAAGGCGAAAAAGAAGTAGGTGCCATTGTGGTCTTTCCAGCTCAGCGTTGTTACTGTTATTTTCAGTTTCTTTTTCACTCTGAGATCGCCAGTTGTTTCTGCCTGGGCAAAAAGTTCTCACCAATTGAAAGTTCTTTATTTTGTTGTATTTTAGGTATGGGAGGAGCAGCAATTGCCCCACCTTCATCACTTGTCGAAAAGGACAAAGAACGTACGTATAATGAATGTCACTGCAGCTAAATTTGTTTTTGTTATTAAATATCTTTCTCTGATGTTAGTTAAATATTTTGTAAAGATGTACTTCCTCCGGTACATGCGTATCAATAGCTTGGAGGTGGTGGTGTTTCTGAGCACTGGCTCCTTTAGTTTTCCTCGGTCTTGTTTGTTTGGGACTACAGAATTTTTAATGAACCAGTTCGAACACATTATGGCACACCTCCAAACCAGGTGGGGTTTGAAACTGGATCTCCTGGCCTGGAGGTGGATACTACCACCATGCTAAAAGAGCCCTCATAGAATTTCTGTGTATGTGGTTTCAGAATGTTTGGTAAAGGATCTTGCTTCTTGTGTGTGAGAGATAAAAGGTACTGCAGATGCTGGAGAATCCGAGATAACGAGCATGGGGCTGGATGAACACAGCAGGTCAAGCAGCATCATAGGAGCAGGAAAACTTGACGTTTCGGGCCTAAACCCTTCATCAGAAATGGGGGAGGGGAAGAGGGTTCTGAAATAAATAGGGAGAGAGGGGGAGGCAGATAGAGGATGGATAGAGGAGAGGATAGGTGGAGGGGAGGCAGACAAGTCGAAGAGGCGGGGATGGAGCCAGTAAAGGTGAGTGTAGGTAGGGGGGTAGGAAGGAGATAGGTCAGTCCAGGGAGGACGGACAGGTCAAGGGGGCGGGATGAGGTTAGTAGTTAGGAGATGGGGGTGTGGCTTGAGGTGAGAGGAAAAACAGGTTAGGGAGGTGGAGATGAGCTGGGCTGGTTTTGGGATGCGGTTGGGGGAGGGGAGATTTTGAAGCTTGTGAAATCCACATTGATGCCATTGGGCTGCAGGGTTCCCAGGCTGAATATGATTTGCTGTTCCTGCAGCCTTCGGGTGGCATCACTGTGGCGTTGTAGGAGGCCCAGGATGGACATGTCATCTGAGGAATGGGAGGGGGAGTTGAAATGGTTCGCGACTGGGAGGTGCAGTTGTTTGTTGCGAACTGAGTGCAGGTGTTCTGCAAAGCGGTCCCCAAGCCTCCGCTTGGTTTCCCCGATGTAGAGGAAGCCACAACGGGTACAGCGGATGCAGTATACCACACTGGCAGATGTGCAGGTGAACATCTGCCTGATGTGGAAAGTCGTCTTGAGGCCTGGGATTGGGGTGAGGGAGGTGGTGTGGGGGCAGGTGTAGCACTTCCTGCGGTTACAAGGAAAAGTGCCGGGTGTGGTGGGGCTGGAGGGGAGTGTGGAGCGGACAAGGGAGTCGTGGAGGGAGTGGTCCCTCCAGAAGGCAGATAAGGGTGGGGAGGGAAAAATGTCTTTGGTGGTGGGGTCTGATTGCAGATGGCGGAAGTGTCGGAGGATGATGCGTTGGGGATTTCTTGAAATTTCTATTGGGGACTTGCTCTATCATAATTGGAACTTTCTGTGTAATTTGACATGCCTCACTTGCTGGTTTTTATGCAGCTTTGCAAGTTTGGAAATCCTTCCACCAATGGGCTCAGTGATGTTCCACTTTCCAGTTTTTAGTGAAGGATCATCATCACAAACGTTAACTTGTCTTTACAGATGCTGATGGGTCTGCTGTGCATTTCCTGTTTGTCTTTCAGGTTTCCACTGTTTACATTTGCTTTTAGTTTCAAAGTGGATTTTTACCTGATCTCAGACCTACATGCTTTCCTGACCCTGTTTTGAAGATCTCTTGTATTGAAAGAAAAGAATTATGTCTAATTAATGTGCAATAATTCAACCTCTTCGACATGCAGAAAGATCTATTCACAGAGAAACCTGTGAAGAACATGGTGTGAAGTTGGTCAACTACCTCAAACTTCAGGAAAAGCTTCAAGGAGACAGTTCAATGTAAAACAAAAGGGAAATTGAGATTTTGCAGGATGATGAGGTGATGATCTAAGTGAACTGTTTAAGATTGTTGAAGAATCATTAGACGGTCATATAGTGGCAGTGTCACTGGATTAGTCATCTAAAGAGCAAGGCTCATGTTCTGGGAACATGGGCTCAAATCCAACCATGATAGCCTGTCCAATTTAAAGTCAATTAACCATAAATTTACCCAATTCATTGATTTTTTTTTTAAAGAAAGCACCAATTCAAAAGCTTGTCCCAATAATGGAACCATGAGACAATGGTCGATTGTCGTAAAAACCCATTTTTTTTCACTAATATCCTTTAAGGAAGGAAATGGTCATCCTTGCCTCCATGTGACTTCAGAACCACTGCCATGGCCACTTTGTTGTGCCAAATTGCCACAGAAAAGGCAAAAGAGGAATACCACTGTCAGACCAGTTAGCATCAAATTGGATGCCAACAAAGGCAAAGACACACACCCAGCCCGAGTAACCATGCAAAGTTTTCTTTGCTAACATCTGAGGGTTTGTCCACAGATATTCCACAGATTAGTTAAGGACGGCTTAAATAGTCGTAACCTCAGAATCATACCTTGCAGTTACCAACCTGGACACCGCCATCAAAACCACCTTGGTATGGCCTCTCCCACCAGCAGGTCTGACCCATTAGAAGCAGCTGTGCCATTATGGTTATATGTAGTCAGTAGGGAACTGACCTGCTGGTCTTCCACATTGTCACGAAACCTCATTGGGTCCAGAGAGAATGTGTCAAGCATGAGGAAGAAAATCTCCTGCTGATTACTGTGCACGTCCTTCGAGAGAAAAAAGGGACTTGTAGTACCACAGCTCACCAAGCTGGCCGGATCATGTAGGATGTACCTGCTGGACTAGACCTGTGGGCAGATGGCGAGAGAAGCAATGAGGGGAAAAGCTATTTGACCTTGTCTTCACGGATCTACTTGTCACAGTTACATCTGTCCTTGATTGGAAGGAGCGACCTTCCATTTTCACATTGAGGATATTCTCGCTTATACACTGTGACACTAACAGCGTGCTAAATCGGATAGGTTCGGAAGAGGCTGAATTGCTCACAATCGGTCAAAATGAACTCCTGAAATATTCTGGAGATTTTTTTTCCCCACAAACAAAATGTAAAACTGCAATTGTTTTCTATACTTCTGAGCAAAATTTGTATCCGGAGTGTTAATTTGCGGTTTCCCTTTTTTCTCAAAAGTTATTCCACCTTTCCAGTATGAGGATGAATCCAGGTCTCGTAGTGCACCTAGCAAGGCTGCAATTCCCCCTCCAATTTATGAAGAGCCTGAGAGACCACGATCCCCGCCTGGTCCCACCAACTCTTTCATTGCAAATATGGGGTAGGTGCAAAGTGAAGCTAATCTCTTTCATAAAATTCGTAGTGTCGATTTTCATTTGAAACTTTTATAAGCAGGATTGATATTATGTAATATCCTGATATTATTTGCATGCACTGCTCAGGGTACACATATTCTAAGACTCAAAACAGTTTATGTGCAATTCAGAGTAAAAATTATTTTAAAACTAGCTTATCTCTTGACTCCCCATAGCCAGTCTACAATCTGCAAGTCAAAAATTAGGAATATAATGGAATATTCCCCACTTACCTAGTTGACTGCTGTTCCAACAACACTCAAGAAGCTCAAGACAAAGCAACCCATTTCATTGGCACCATTTCCACTAATTTAAACATTTACACCCCCAACTACAGAGCACAGTGGCAGCAGTGTGGCACAGTGAGCAGATCTCAAGATACAGTGCAAAAACTTGTGAGGAGGTGATGACATGATGCTAATGTCTTTAGACTAGTAACAAGAACTCCAGGCTAATGTTCTAGGTGGAGAGTTTTGATCCCATTATGGAAGGTCATGAGATTCAAAATCAGTACAAATCTGGAATAAAAAGCTAGCCTAATGGCAACCACTGTTAATTGTTGTTAAAAACCTGTCTGGTTCACTAATGTCCTTTAGAGTTACGGTCTGATCTACATGACTAGACCTACAGCAATGTGGTTGACTCTTAACTGCCCTCTGGACAAGCAGGCAGCACATCCCGTAAACAAATATTTTAAAAATTTGCCAAGGATTCTTCAATAACACCTCCCAGACCTGCGTCCTGAAACAAGGGCAGCGGGCTCCTGAGAATGCCCCATCCTGCATGCCATCTTGACTTAAAACAGTGTCGTCATTTTTATTGTCACTGGGTCAAATTGTTAAGGTTGCTAGGCTTCGTTGTATTGGTTTTCCATCACATCTGCTTTTGGTGTCTATATTGGGCAGGTGTTTAATTTTTTTAAATTTCCTTTGATACTGTGGGGTTCACCTGATGGGTTAGGTTAAATTGCCGTCAATATTCTCAGAACTGCAAGAATGGTATGTATAGTAAGTGACTATTCCAATGACTACTGCTCCTTTTTCTGCTCTCACCATTAGGTGGCATGTTAATCTGAAAAATGCTTTTCTCCCCAGCAAGTGTAACCTATGCTAGGGAATTGTGTAGACTGCAGACAAACATATATCACATTTAGCTGTCAGTCTCGTATTAAGATAGTTACATTTTTCTGATTTTAGATAGAATTTTGCAAAATTTTTTTCCCTTTTTGATTGCTTGCCTGCATTATGATGCTGCATGGTGACTACTGCTTCTGCTGGGATTTATATATTTCCCACTGTCCCTGAGAAGCCACTTTGCTCATGGAAATTGTATCATAACACCAATCACACAGAGCAGGCTGGCTTCGAGTTAATATGGCTGCAGTTTTATATGACTGTTTGCTTGCCTTGTGACACTGTGTTGCAGGCATATGAATTTAATTTGGCATGCCTAATGAACTGACCAGTTAGGGCTGCATAAAGTGTACTGCCATATTCAGCAAAATGTGGGTCTTACAACCTTACTGAACATGTTTTAATGCAGAAACAAATCAAGGAAATAGTGAGAACTTGTAATTATATTGAACTTTCGATGTAATAAAACTTGCCATGGCACTTGGTAGGAGTGTTATTAAAATTTGACACCAAACTAGGTTTGTTAGGGTAAGTGACTAAAAGCTTAGTCAACGAATATGATTTAGTTGAATTGTAAAAGCAAAAAAGTCATAAAATCCCTACGGTGTGGAAGCAGGCCTTTCGGCCCATCGTGTCCATACTGATCGTCCAAAGAGCAGCCCACCCACCCCCATATCCTTATAACCCTGCATTTCCCATGGCCAGTCCACCCACACTACACATCCCTGGATACTGGGCAATTTAGCCTATACATTTAACCTGTACATCATTAGGCTGTGGGGTGAAACCAGAGCACCCGGGGGAAACCCACGCAGACAGAGAGAGAACATGCACACTCCACTCAGACAGTCACCCGAGGCTGGATTCAAACCCTGGTAGAGCTAAAGTAAGATGTTGTGGGCTATGAAGTTGAATGTATTGTATGTCTTGGAGGCTTGGACAAGACATGATTGCTGACGTGGTGAGATGAAATCTCTTGTCTAACCACTGAGTTGGAATATTGTAAGTCCAGTCGCTGTTGTCATGACTGCGCAAGGGACCGCAGTTTACCGCCAAATCGAAGCTTCATTTACAGAAACCATGTGGATTGCTGGTAAGGGAGAAGGGACTGAGACCTTTTGTGCAGAAGGGGAAGCATTTTGAAAGCATTGGCAACATACGTCAGCCTTCAGAATAAAGGGGTAAAACATCTTAAATATTGCAATTGCGAATTCCAGAGATGTTGAGTTTACAAACTTTTGTTTTAAAAACAGAGGCACGGTGGCACACAAAATTATGCAGAAATATGGCTTCCGCGAAGGGCAAGGCCTAGGGAAGCACGAACAAGGGTTGAGCACTGCATTGTCAGTGGAGAAGACAAGCAAACGAGGAGGAAAGATTATTGTCGGCGACAGTGCAGAAAAAGGTACCTACACTCACAAGGTTGTATTACTGAGCCATATTCAAATATTGGTGATTTTATCTAAGCTGCTCTGCCTGCAATTAAAGATACTGAATGAATATTATTAATTGTAAGAATTTTAGAATAATAGACTTCATGTAGCTTTTAAGGTTTGTGATTGGATCTCCTGTGTTTATTTAAAACTGCCTCCTGTCAAGGTTGTGGCTGTTCATTGTGACAGAAATTTGAGTCAATTTATAATTAGCATTTGAATGTTGTGCCTTCCATATGCAAGCTGCGCAGGAGAACAGAAGGGCTAAATCAGTGGGTGCCAGCAATGATCTAAAAATAACAGAAGCAATGCTTTGTAAGGTCAATTTGGAGAAAGGTGGTATGTATCTATTAAAGAGATGTTTTAACTGTTCATTTTTCTTACTGAAAATCACTTTACAGATCATTGGAAGATTTCTTTATGAAATATTTCCCTTACTTATAAACTATTTTTCCACTCTTCATGTGCTCAACTTGATCATTTGAATTACCCAGTTCGCTGTAATTAACTTAGCATTATTAGCTTTTTTAAAACAAGCTACCTCCCAGAAACTGCTGTTGTTGGTAAGATTCTCCAGCACCATATTCTGAAGCGTTTATCTACAAGTATGTATAACATAAATGAAATGGAACTCACTTCAATATAAAACATTAAAATCACTTGTGAAGAAAAGAGAGGAAAAGGCCAGAAACAATTTGCCTGACATTTTAAACACTAAACTTATTGAAGTAGAAGCAAAGTATGGCACAAACTGGAGACTTGAAATAAAAACAGAAAGTACTGGAGAACCTCAGCAGGTCTGGCAGTAAGGGGAGAGAGAAAACAGAGTTAACTATATTTTAAGACCATAAGATATAGGAGCAGAAGCAGGCTATTCAGCTATCACAGGCTATCACAGGGTCTGTTTCTGTGCTGTATAACTTGATGACTGGATGAGTCTGCTCTGTCATTCATTGTGCCCATGGCTGATCATAAGACGTCGGAGCAGAAATTAGGCCATTTGGCCTATCAAGTCTGGTCTGCCATTCAATCATGGCTGATAATTTTTTTCAATCCCATTCTCCCGCTTTCTTCCCATAACCTTTGATCCCCATGATGATCAAGAACCTATTATCTCTGTCTTAAATACACTCAATGACCTTGTCTCCACTGCCCTCCGTGGCAATGAATTCCAGAGATTCTCCACTCTCTGGCTGAAGAAGTTTCTCTTTACCTCCATTCTAAAAGGTCTTCCCTTTACACTAAGGCTGTGCCCTCGGGTTCTAGTCTCTCCTGCCAGTGGAAACATCTTCCCAACTTCCACTCTATCCAGGCTGTTCAGTATTCTGTAAGTTTCAATTAGATCCCCCTCATCCTTCTAAACTGCATCAAGTGTAGACCCAGAGTCCTCAAATGTTCCTCATATATTAAGCCTTTCATTCCTGGGATCTAATAATCCTCAACGTCACTTTCTTGCCTTTTCTCCATAACCCTTACTGATTAAAAATCTGACAGTCTTAATCCTGTATGCACGTAACGACCAGTCTCCACAGCCCTCTGTGGTAAAAGAAATTCCACAAATTTACCACTCTCCAACAGAAGGAATTCCTCAGTTTTATAAGGACGATCCCTTATTCTAAGATTCTACCCTCTGGTCCTAGACTCTCCCACAAGAGAAATGATCTTTCTACCCTCTAAGAATCTTGTATGTTTAAATAAAGTTGCTTCTCATTTGTCTAAATGCCAATGACAACATGTTCAACCTACTGTATGTCATTAGACAGCCCCTCTATATCTGGGATCAGTCTGCTGAATCTTCTCTGATCTGTCAACAATAGCAACGTATCTTTCCTTAGGTAAGGAGTCCAGATCTGTAGACTGTTTCTATCAACCAATAAGGCAGCTCACCACCACCACCACCACCACCTAAAGGGCAACTAGGGATGGGCAAGAAATGCTCGCCAACCAGTGACACCCACATCCCACAAATGAATAGAGGACCCTCACCACTTGACTTCACACGCATTTTTGTGTTATCTGCAAACTTGCCTGCAATGCATTTACTTTCCGTGCCTAAGTCATTAATATGTATTGTAAATAATTGTGACCCCAGCACTGATCCCTATGGTTTTGACTCAGATATGACTGTTCCTTGGAACTGAAGGGAATGTAGTATGATTGTTTTATGTTGACAAAGTGGGCTTTATGCTGTTGACGTAGAGGGAGGAGGAGTGAGTTGAACAGACGCTGAGGGTTCAAACAGCAAAAGTAGATTAGAAGAGCAATACAGATGCAAGTAATATCGAAAATAGGTTAGCTTTGCTGAGAGAAAACCCATGCAAACTAGAGATGCTGTTCCTTTAATCAAATATAACTCCAATAAAACAACAAACATTCCCAGTCTTGCTGTATGATTCAATGCCAACACCCATGTGAACCATGTGATTTGCCTTCTCAGTTGTCTCTTGGGGAAACCACTTTGCAGAATCTTGATTAAAGGATAGTTCTAACATAGAACATTCAGCTTATGTGTCGGCTGGCTCTCTGATAAAGCAATTCACCAGTTGTCATTTGCTCACTTTCTCCCTGTGCAGCTGCACATTCTTTCTTTTTAAATAGCCCTCTTGAATGCTTTGATTGAATCTGCCTTAAGCACTCTCTCAGTAGCGCATTCCAGATCCTAACTACTCACAATGTGAGGAGATTTTTCTTATTTCTGCCATTTCTTCTTTTACCAATTACATTATATCTGTGTCCTTTTGATCTTGATGCTTCTGGTGATGGGAATAGTTTCTCATTATTTCAAGCGCATGTAATTTTGGACCTTGGAAGGATTCTGGCTGTTTTTAGAGTTTGGGGCATGTAATCTTGCTCTACTATTTCATTTTGTTCCAGTGGATAAAGTACACAGTGCTTTCGCAAGTTAGCTTTGTAGATTAAAGTGTTCCTCACTAAAACTTGGTAAAAGTCTCAATACATGAATTTATAGTGATTTCTTGATTTGCTAACAGTAGAAATGCCTGCCACCACCAAGAAATCAGAAGCAAACCCATTGACAGAGATCTTGAAAAATCCCACAAAAGTGGTCTTATTACGGGTAAGGAATGAAAGTTTTAACTTGTTTGCTTTTTTTAAACATTTTTGTTTAGAAATCTGCAAGTTCATTCAAAAAATGCATGTATTTTTGTCACCAGTCTTTATATGCATGTGGGTGCAGTTCGCGTTTCATATATTCTATACATCATTCATATGAAAATCCTAAATTGTAAACATTTTTTCAGTGTAAAAAAGACCGTTGTGTAAGTCTTACTGCTGTTAAAAGCTACCAATTGGCTGATACTTGCTTGTATTAGAGTGTCAGTTGTAACTCTGTTTTGCGGTCGATAAACATTCTGTGAATCTGTGACACATTCAGTTATCAGAATGATCACAGTTCTTTTATCGCTTATTCACATTTAACTTGAAGCAAGTAATAGAGCTACAAATTAACTTCTGGAACAGAAAGTCACTTGGATCATTTATATTTTACGTAGGATATTACATTTTTCTGTGGAACTTATTAGATAGTGACAATCATTAACTACCAAATCTGGAAGCAATATACATGCAATAGTTTGTA
This sequence comes from Ginglymostoma cirratum, assembly GCA_024137785.1. Classification (NCBI taxonomy): domain Eukaryota; kingdom Metazoa; phylum Chordata; class Chondrichthyes; order Orectolobiformes; family Ginglymostomatidae; genus Ginglymostoma; species Ginglymostoma cirratum. The sequence goes on from JAHRHZ010000046.1 coordinate 5,656,071, forward strand.
TGTCATATTGTTGGTAAATATTTAACTATAACTCCCTGTTCTCTGAAACCTCTATTAATATCAGTGAGTTATTGATTCTTAATTATTGATTGTTATTTTGTGTTCAATTATTTTCCACAACTATGATTACCACTGAGAGCATGCTTTGTGACAGGATAGTTAAAATTTGAAGATATAGTATATACCTGTTGCTAAATGGGAAGCCTCAGTTTTATCATGCTTGTGGGATAGATTTTTAATTGAACAGCAGAGCAGCAAAAGCTTTGACATTCAAAAATGTATCTCAACTTTTGCCATTGAAAGTTGATTTTTATAAAGTGTACAGGTTTTGCATATTTTGCAAAGAAGACTGCACTTTTGAACAAGAATGTTGCTGGCGATTGCTTGAAGTTTAATCGATTTGGTGTATTGAACCAATAAAGAGAATATTGAATTTAGAAGTCACTATAAAATATATTTTAGTAAAACGTGTAATGCATGAATCAAGCTTGATGCTGACCTCACTTGTATAGCCCAGTACCATTCCATATTCATTAGTTTGTATTTGGTTTATTATTTTTAGAACATGGTGGGAGCTGGAGAAGTCGATGATGACCTGGAAGGTGAAACCAAGGAAGAGTGTGAAAAGTATGGAAAAGTGTCCAAATGTGTCATATTCGAGGTACGAACTTTGCTGATATGTACCTTATATTGTCAAACAGGAGGGTAGTACAAATCCTATTTATGTACCTGTGAGGCAGCTCTCCTTCCCTTCATCAGATGTGAACGTTGCTGGCAAATGTTGACCTGGATCGCCCTTGAAGGTGCTGGTGACAAAAGGAGCAACTTGCTAGGTTGTTTTAAGAGACAGTTGACGTACAAGCTCATTGCTGTGGGTCTGGATTCAAGTATAGCCCAGACTAGGCAAGGGCAACAGGCTTCCTTCCCTGAAGGACGTTAGTAAACTGTTTGCGTTTTTACAACAATCTAGTTGTTTCATGGTCACTATTACTGGTACTAGTGCTTTTATTCTAGTTTTATTTTGTCCACTGCATTTTCATTCCCCTGCTATTATAATGGGATTTGAATTCATAGCTCCAGAATATTAGCCAAACTCTCTGAATTACTAGTCCAGTATTATAACAACTGTGCTTCCATACCCATAAATTCAGTTTTATCTCAAATTGAGTCAAAACAATTGCAGTTTCTATTATTAATCAGGCTCATCAGTTTGAGAGGCAAAGTTTCTATGGTTGAACTGGCCCAACATGTTTGCTCCAACAGCACATTAGACCACAGTACCAGACTTATTTGAGTACTGTATATCTATAAAAGGGAAGAAAATGGTTAACATTCAAAGAAAATTTTAAAATAATCTTTCTCTGTCCTTTCTTTGATATATTGTACTCACTCCATTCACTTTCCAACACAACTTTACTGCATTTCAAAGTGATTTATCATGGGTGGGTGTATCACATTGGTACATTTCGGAGAGACATGGTCATCACATAAATTACAACACTTACTAAGGCCATTTGGCCCAAGCAGTTGGTGTTTATCTTTCACATTAACAGTGCTGCAGAATCCCATGTGTGGTCCTGTGTTCTAATGAAAGCAGGTCTAAATTTTCAAAGTCTGCATTTGCTGTCAACACAACGCATTGAAGAAGTAATCCATGCTATTGAAATAAAACAGAGAACTGTGGATTCTGAAGACCTGAAGTAAAAACAGAAATTGTTGGAGAAACACAGCAGGTCTGACAGCATCTGTGGAGAGAGCTGAAGAAGAGTCAGTGGACCGGAATTGTTTACTCTGCTTTCTCTTCACAGATGTTGCCAGACCTGCTGAGTTTCTCCAGCAATTTCTGTTTTTGTTATTATATCATTTATCTGGTAACCAAAATGCACAGACTTCCACCAGAGGGCAAGGGGAATGGGGAAGGGGGTGACAAGAGCAATGGAAAAAGAGTTGTGAGTAGATTGTTGAGGGTGTCAGGGATATAGAAAGTGAGACAGCAGGCAGCGGGACAAGGGCGAGTCTGTTTCACACTGTCCTCGTCTACAACTAGGCTTCATTTTTGCTTCTCTGTATATTCTTCTATGAAAATCAGTGACTGACTGATTAGGCACTAGCAACCACAATCCACAGTGGACATTAAATTTTTTATTTCAAAAATACACTTAATTCATAAATTATCTATAAGTAAATACAGCAGGTATAAAACAGGTCTCTACAGATTTGTGGAAAATACAGTGGAGTTTTGACATTCTTCATTAGACCATCAATCCGTTGCAACAAAAGAGGTGTTTTCTGAAATTATTTAAATTCCCATTGAGGCTACAAGTTATCTCAGAGTAACAGACCCTTACGCTTTTGGCAGAAAGACCTTACCAGTGCCTTGTTGGCAGCTGCCCCAAACTTTAGCATGTCTCTCTGCATGCAGTCCTGGCCCTTGGAATGTCTGCGACACTCAATTGAAGTCAGCTTTGTGCACTGGAAGACCAACAGTTTCGGGTAGACCAAAGTGAGACTTTCACTGAGTTGATGGTCCTCCAGGCATAGTTGATGGTTGTCTTGGTGTGCGTCCCAGGGAATAGCCTGTAGAGCACAAAAGTCCTGCGTCCCAGAGCTGCTCGTGATGAACCTTGACAAAAATCACTGCATCTCCCTCCACACACTCTTTGCAAAATCACATTCCAGAAGGAGATGTGTGACAGTCTCTTCACTACTGCAGCCAGTTCGAGGGTGGCCTGTAGTGGCAGTATGGGCGTGTATGTAGGATGTGACGGGCAGTGCCCTTCTCGCCACCAGCCAAGGTGCTTGTGGGAAAGTCCTGGCAAAGATGCATTCTGCCAAATGACATTGATCAAAGAGCGTATTTTAACCCCGTGCTCCTCTTTTCCACACCCTTAATATGTATAATATATTCACCCAACAACCCATCAAGGAAGCATGATTCATTTTAAACTAATTCCTAAAGAAATACTATTATGTTTCCAGCTGATGTCATTTATGGACATATCAGATTTAAATTTAACAATAAAACAAAAGTTTATTATGCAAAAGAGGTGAAGATAAAATAGAATAAACTAATCTATTTACATATAACAAGCATTTAAAAATTTTGAAACACAGTAAAACTATAATCTCATTAATCCCAACATCATCCCATTACTGTACTCAAACACAGGAGAGAATGCCCTTCTCTATCCCACACAGTGTCTAACTTGGTTGTGGCTGCATTTCCTGGTTGTGAGAACCTGATAACTTCTTCCCTTAACCTCTTCCTTGATTCATCATAAGGCCATAAGAAATAGGAACAGGAGCAGGCCATTCGCCCTCTTGAACTTGCTCCACTATTTGATAGGATCATGGATGATCTTTTTTTCTTTCTTTCTTCATTAACGGGATGAGGCTGTTGCTGGCTCGGCAGCATTTAATCCCCATCCCTAATTGCCCAGTGGATAGTTCAGAGTCAACACATTGCTGTGGGTCTGGAGTCACATATGGGCCAGACCAGGTAAGGAAGGCAGTTTCCTTCCCTAAAGAACATTAGTGAACCAGATGGGTTTTTCCTGATAATTGACAATGGATTCATGGTTCTTTTTTCCAGATATTTTATTGAATTCAAATTCCAGCACCTGCCATGATTTGAACCCAGGTCCCCAGAACGTTACCTGGGTCTCTGGATTAACAGTCCAGCGATAATACCACTAGGCCATCACCTCCCCCCTCTGAATAGTCCTCAGTTTTCCTCATAACCCATGATTCTCGTACTGGTTAAGAATCTTGTCTATTTCAATGTTAAATATGCACAGGACTCTGTCCCCACAACTCTCTGTGGCAAGGAGTTCTAAAGACACTCAACCCTCTGAGAGAAGAATCTCCTTCTCATCTCAGTCTTAAATTGGCACCCGTTTATTCTGAGACTACGCCCTTTGGTCCTAGACTCCCCCATGGGGAGAACCATTCTCTCACCATTCATCCTGTCGAGGCCCTTCAGAATCTTATATGTTTCAATAAGATCACCTCTCATTCTTTAAACTCCAGTGAGTGGAGTCCCACCCTGTTTAACATTTGCTTACAAGACAATCTCAACATACCAGGAATTATCCTTTTGAACCTTTTCTGAACTCTAATGAAATGATATCTTTCATAAATAAAAGAACCAAAATTGCTGTCAATACTCCAGATGTGGTCTCACCAGCACTTTGTATAGTTGCAGTAAGACTTCCTTACACTTATACTGCAATCCCCTCGAAATAATGGCTAACATTTCATTCATCTTCCTGATTACCTGCTGCTCTTATGTTCGGGCTTCCTGTGTTTTGTGCACAAATCCCATTGTGTTGCAGTTTTCTCTGTTTAAATATTCTATTCTTTTGTCCTCCCTTCCAAAGTGAACATCTAACTCAGCTTAAATTTGCTCAGCTTCGCACAGCCCCTTCAGGGTTTTAACTAAATATTTCTGGTCTGGGATTTTTAAACTAATTTCCTAACCTAATTTTACAATTATAAATTAACTTTGTCCTTTCTCAGGAGCAACTACTTTACACATGCCGGCCTAAGCCAAGTACTCTGCAGACTTGCCCTGTAACTATAAAAAAAAATTTTCAAGCAATGTGTTTCTCCCCTAAGCCCCTCAAAAATTCTGAATCTTATGCCTGAAAGCATAATGCGTTACACTGTTTACTTGCTTGCTTGTAAAATTCTCCCAATGTAAGCAATAACCCATTAGTCTCCAAAGCAAACCCTGTCAGACTTTTTAATAAATAAATCATGTACAGAATTGCATCGATGTTAATTGTTAAATTCCCTCAGATACAATTTTTGTTCTCATAGTTCAAATTTAAAAATCCCAACACTCAAATAAGTGATATTTTAAAAATATACAAATCATACAATATGTAATCACAATATATTGACCCAGTTAGGTCCCAGAGTATATCATGTTTGCTGAAAGACCGAGATTAAAAACAAAAGGGCTGAGGTGACAGACGCAGATATCGAAGGTGTCATAGTTTGTGTTGTTTAGATGGACATAAAAATTCTGCTGTGCTGTCCATGGATTGGTGCCTGTTCAGAATTTCTTGGACAGATCTAACTGAGCATATCTTTACTGCTGTTTGGGAGTATAAGGATAAAGGTGGCTGAGTGCAGCACCTATGTGTCAGAACACTGGCTGTCTGCTTTACCTGCTCATTTCCTTTGAAAAGCTTTTAACAAGCAGTATGTTTATGAGGAGGAAACATCTTTTGGATAGGGGGATGGGCTTAGGTTAGTTCACAGGTCGGCGCAACATCGAGGGCCGAAGGGCCTGTTCTGCGCTGTACTGTTCTATGTTCTATGTTCTATGATACTTCTAACACGTGACTCAAAGTATGACAGCTACACAACTAATGGCTCAAAGTCCTACCTCAAAGAGTAGGGTGGAAAAATGTAGAGATGTAACTTTTAAACTTGACGTTTGGACTTTTTAATCTTATTGCTGCTCGTAAAAACTGTCCAGTTGTCCTGGGAGTCTGTGTGCATGTTGTTGTGGTTCCAGCTGATGGTACTAATGGACAAGCCAGATCACAAAATGAAACCTGGTTTGATTGTTTTTTTTTCTTTTAATGTGGTGGTCATTCACTGAAATGTAAGCATAAACAGCTCCAGAATCTCTTAACTGATGTGAGACATTTGGTGCATAAAAGGAAAAAGGTTAAATTGCAAAGAACAAGCAAGCCATCTAATTTAGAACACTTAAGCACACAACAAAGCACACTGTTCAGCTATTCCCCATCCCCATCACTTTACAGTGTCAACTCCAGAAAGATTACCCCTCCATCTCAAACCTTTAAGTTTGACTCGACTGATTGTTTTTAGTTGTTTACTTTCAACTGTGGAGTTTTCTTACATGGATACTTTCAAAACTGAAAGCTTACACTTTCTAAGTCTTTTAAAATAATCTGCAGGTGTCTAACCAAACACTCCTGGTCTGGAAATTACTGAAACTTACTTTCTGCTAAGGTAATTAATTTCCTGAGCTGTTTTGCACTCCTTCCTAGGAGTGAAAATACACACTACTTCAAACCCCAATCAGGTCTCCTCCAAAAATTGCTCAAAACATCCAATATCTGGGTTTCCTTGATTATTGTGAACCAAAAACAAGCTAGTGGACCTCAATGTTTACACTCTTGGTCATAAACTCCATACAGTACCAACAATCTTCCATTAATGCACATATTGGATTAGAATATGGTTCTGGAAAGACTGACTGGCCTAGTTATTTTTAAAACCCTTCACAAAATTAACTAAAGCCCACTAGCTCGAAATCCAAATTCTAAAAATGATATTTCTATATTAGACACCTTTAATCACAATGTACCGTAATGTGAATCAGTGGAATGAGTGTAAATGTACTAAAATATGCAAATGTTCTGGTGGCATGATGCCATCTGTTGCCTTTGGAAGACGGTGACCTGGTTTTAGCTGCTTGAAATATACACCTGGTTTACAATATCCAGAGATCCATTGCTATTGTCCTGCAGATACTTCTTGACTTCTGTGTCCCATAGGTTTTGTTTCAATACCTTTGTTTAATTTTGCAGATTCCTGGGGCACCGGATGATGAGGCAGTCAGGATATTTGTCGAATTTGAGAGGGTAGAATCTGCAATTAAAGGTAACAATACAGTAATAATTTATTTTCATCAATGAAAACTTACCCAGGGAATTCCAGTTTATCTCCTGTGAATACACGAGTCAGATAGACAAACAGTGTCACAGTTTTTATCTCAGCTAATCTTAGCCAGAGTAGAAGTATTCTGTGGCATTTACTGAATAGGGGAAGAGAAGGCAATCTTAATCCCGTAACTCTTGGAGGAAGTGTGCAAGAGATCATGATTTGAATTGGCTATGATGCTGCTATGGTTGACTAGCTGTACTGTTCAGGATAATCCTGATATGCATGTCACCCTCTACTGGAATACAACACTTTTAAACCTGCAGCTGCTGGGTTCATTCAGCACCTCATCAAGTCGTACAGTGTGAGGAACGCTATTGTGGCTGTGGGCCATGCTGGCGAGTGTTTGCACTCGGTTCGGAAAATATGAATGTCTGGTACATGTACAGTTTTGTTGATCTATGAATGCATAATGCAACGAATAAAGAAGGTGCGTAAATTGGGCCAAAATTCTCTGCAGTTTAGAAGAATGGGAGGTGATCTCATTACAGCATTCTGAATGGAGCTTGATAGAGTAGCCATTGAGAGATTGTTTCCTCTGATTGGATAATCTAAAATGCAGTGACACAGCCTCAGGATGAGAAGCTGATCATTTAGAACTGAGATCAGAAAAAGTGCTTTACTTAAAGGGTTATCAGTCTATGGAATTCTCTACCCTAGAGGGTTGTGGCTGCTCTACCGTTGAATATATTGAAAGCTGGGAGAGACAGAGCTTTGATCTTCCAGGAATTGAAGGATATGGAGGCTGAGTGGGAACATGGAGTTCAAATTGAGATCAGTTGTGATTGTATTGAATGGTGAAGCAGGCTCAGTTGGCTCCTGCTCCAATGTTTTATGTTCACTGTGAACACACTAATGCGTGAAATAGTGGAGGGTGAGTGACACTTGGTGAAACACAACTCCAAAACAGGGTCAGAATCTCGAGGTGGAAACTCAGGAAAAAAGTTCAATTATGAAATATTAGTATGTTGAGGCATATGATTACTTTTAATACAGTAAGATTAGAGTAAGCGTCATCCTCTGAATTTGGATTTGAGATGTTGGTGAACTAAGATCTTTACTGTGAAACAAGCTTTACCCTGTAGTTAGAGGCCTGGACGGAATAGTTTTCATCTTCAACAATGCAGCTTGTCACCAAATGAAGACTGTGGTATTTGCTGATTGACAAGAATGGATTGTAATGTTAATACTTAATTCTTGATGTTATTTTTGTTTAAGATCGTACAGGTTTGTATCTACACCAACATGCCACAACGAGTTATTTTAAACTAAAAAATAAACAGTGTGCTGGAAATACTCAGCAGGTCTGGTAGCATCTGTGGAGGGAGAATCAGAGTCACTGTTTCAGGTTGTTGAGTTTTCATCAGAACTGGGAAAATATTGAGAGGTGTTACAGGTTTTGAGCAAGTACAGAAGTAGGGAAGTTAGGAAGTGAAGGAAAAAACATAAGGGTAGGTTAACGATGGGGTGAAAGAAAGGAGAGATTGCATGGCAGAAGAGATGATGGTGCAAGACAAAAAGGAGGGTGCTGATGGAACAAAGAACAAATAATACGTTTAAAGGAAGAATTAATGGGAAAACACATTATCATTACTAGCATGTGTCATCTGAAGTCCAGCACACAGTATGGGAGCAGAGATTATGATCTGAAATTGTTGATCCCAAGGTCCATCATGCTCAAAAACATGGAACATTGTGTTGTATGAAGCGTTACATTGGTCTCAGTTCAAAAAATGTTTGGATTTCCATGCACCTTTGACATTGATTGCAGTTTACAATTTAGCATTTTTAAAACTAACAGTTGAGTCAGTTTCCCAAATTGAAGATGATTGTTTATTGTGTTCTTTCTACATGTTGTACATATTTATTCCCAATGTGCGCATGTGTCTGCTGAATCCCTTTTTAACTAAGATGACATGATTAACTCCATGATGACAATTATCCTGTATAAATCTCTTGCTACAATAGTAATGGTTTTCTGCTATGCTTTTTTTTTGAATAATACAAAGGTCTAGTTGCTGGAATTGTTGAATCTTGCACTTCTTATTTCAGCTGTTGTTGACCTGAATACAAGATACTTTGGTGGCAGAGTGGTGAAGGCGTGCTTCTACAATCTGGACAAATTCCGCCAGCTGGATCTTGGTGACCTTTTCTAAAGACATGAATTGAAAACATTACATCACAACAACATTCTGCGTACAGTGTAAACATCCCCTAGGTGTGCAGTTGTGAAGGATCGGAAGAAGAATTGTAATTAATTCTGTAATGATACGACCATCTTTAATTGTAGCTGGCATTATATTTTTCCTTTCTTCACGTCTTCAAGACCAGATATTGTTTCTTCCCATGGATGCACAGAGGGATGGGTTTAACATCAAAGTCACTCAGAACTTCTGTTCACTGGCCAGTGTGACATTTTTCCAATATGCTCATTTCCTTTTGTTTGGGAGGACACTAGAGTTACTTTGTAGAATTTTCCATCAGAATTTGCTTTGACTGTCAAAGATTCTAGAGTTTACTTTTGCCAATTTCACTTGACTAATAGTTGGATGGTGACCTGATCCATAAACAAGTTGTATTTTTAGAAAATATTTTCTTGCATCAGCTTGAACTCTTGCGGATCTTGTTGAAGTTGGTGGTGATGACAGAGACATTATTATTCTACCTGTTTAGTCACTCCTTCCCTTCAGCGACTATTACTCGTGACAGAACTTGTAAAATGTTAGACCTATTCAGCTTTCAGTGAAATGATATGATCCTGAAGAAAATAATTATACTGAAACTATTATTTGATTACACAGTGTGCTCATAAAATATCAGTATCCAGTTGGAGACATTGCAGTTTCTTGCTTAGCTGTGATTATTTCTTTTTTTATTTCAGAATTCATATGCAACTGGTATATGGTTGTGTACCTGTGTTGATGAGAAGCAAGCTAGTGGCAGAAAATCTTAAATGATTGGAATAATTTCTGTAAATTACGTTGTGTTTTAGGTATGACTTTGGATCTTCATCTTTATACGGGGTTATGATGAATTGTTTTATGGCCATTTGTTACAGTTGTTCAGAGCTAATGAATGTACGTTTTTACACTGTGCATGTGCTTTGTCTTGTAACATCGTTGGAACAGAGATGCTTATTTGTTTTGTATCAAATTGAAGCAGTGAACAGCAGTCATCACAAGAGCTGTTGAAAACCTGGTGGTGGTAAAATAGCAGTGATATAGGTCATATACAAGTTGCTGTTCACAAACAGGAGATTTTTATATGTGCTAATTGGCATAAGAATGAAGACCCTCTTAATAAAGAAGGGTGTAATCTTCACCACACTCCACTTTGCATTATGAAACTTAGCTGCTTTCCTGTGTCTTCCCCTGGTAGAGGCACACATTCCCACAGTGGTTCCACCTATGTCCCATAGCCAAAAGTGGCCTCCTCTCCTACATCAGTTGCTGGTGTTAAGAACTGGTAGCTACAAGGCATATGACAGCAACATGAGACCAGCTCTCCCTTCCGCTGCAGCATGTGGATATATGAATTAGGAGCTGGAGTAGGCCACTTAGCACCTTGAGCCTACTTCACCATTCAGTGAGATCATGGCCAATATGATTGCGGCCTTGACACTTTCCTGAATACTCCCTTAAATTACTTTTTGTTTGATCAAACTATTATCAACTTAAGTTGCAACATATGTAGGTATTTGGCCTTTAAACAATGATACAGAAAGGGAGTGCCCTAGAAGTATTATCGCTAGACTGTTAATCCAGAAATTAAATTGAATTGAACTATTTGTTGTCCAGCCTGAGGGCTGGGGTTTGAATCTTGCCACGGCAGATATTGGAATTTGAATTCAATAAAAATATCTGGAATTAAGAGTCTAATGATGACCGTGAAGCCATTGGCGATTGTTGTGGGAAACACCCATCTGGTTCACTAATGTCCTTTAGGGGATGAAACTGCCATCCTTACCTGGTCTGGCCTACATGTGACTCCGATCTGCAGCAATATGCTTGACTCTTATTGCCTCTGTGCAATTAGAGATGGGCAATAAATGCTGGCCAAGTTAGTGACACCCACACCACGTGAATAAAAAAATTTCCTGAATCCCCAGAATGTTGTCCAACATTTATTAGCAGATCTTGTTCACAGTAGCAGCATGTCAGTATGAGAGTAGTATATCTTTCAGAATAGTGAGTGTGTTACTTTAAGTGACTGTAACATTGTCCCATCTCTCCTTGTTACAGCTACTGTGCAGTTTTCAAAACTGGGCTCGGGTAGTACCCACTTTGTCAGGCATTTAATTACAATAGTGAAGATTACTACTGCCCAAAGAGTGAGTTTTATTACTTGCTTAGCCATTGTTTGATTCATTAGTAAGGCCAAACTATAATCTGTCACAAAGAAAATTTCAGGTTACTAACATTGATGGGCTTTAAAACCTCAGGTTTGATTATGGTAAGAGTGCCCTAAGACGGCTGCTCTAATGAGTTCTAAACTGTGCTGCCGGTTTCCCTTGTTGAACCATGAATTGTTTAATACTTCCACTGATACATACAAAATAACAATAATTTTGCAAAATAACGTCACGTCCTCATGATATTTTCCTCAATTTTACATTTCAACTTTGGGGTTGTTGTGGTACAGTGGTTAGTGTCGGCACCTCTTAGCCAGGAGGCCTGGGTTCATGTCCCACCTGCTTTAGAGATCTGTGATAACGTCTCTGAACAGGTTGATTGAAAAATATCTACATTTCAACATGAAGAAGTGTGACAATTTATCTGCTGGATTGAGAGAAATCTGCTCATCAAAACATACTGCCAGAGGGAGGCATGGTTCTACATGTACTACATATTTCCAAAACTTGCTCAACAAACCCAAGATAGTAAATGTCACCAGCCTCTCCTCATCCCATTAGAGTCAATTAAATAATTATTAGCATGGGGGAAGCTGTGGACAACTTTCCCTGCTTTGCTGAAGGGCTCTGGTATGAGTCACTGCTGAAATTGGCTGACTCACCATGGACCAAGTATCAAATCTAGGATCCTTTCTCCTGACTCAGTGTTCAACTTTGTTTCCCACATTGGGAATGAGTCTTTTACAAATAGAACTACCAGGATATTCTCTTACAGACATGATTGCTGTCTTTTGACTATTCAGTTTAATTTGGTAGTCTTTTCATTTGATAATTTTGAGTAAAGTGATATCATTCACAAAGGAAAAAAATGCAAAATACTGTAGATACTGGAAGTCTGGGATAAAGATAGCAAATGTTAAAAGTGCTCAACAGGCCGGCCAGCATGTGTTAAGTGAGAATAAAAAGCATTTAATTGCTTGTCGAATCTCCAGGTCCACTCTCCAGCTGCTGAAGCATCATTGCTTCCATCATTTAGGTGTTGCAGGTAATCCATTGTGTAATGTTTTGGTTTCAGCTGTGTAACACTCTCACCTCCGAGTTAAAAGATTGTGAGTTCAAGACTCACTCCACAGACTTGAGTTCTAAAATCTTTTGGTTGACACTTCAATGTGGGAGTGCTGCATTGTTCAATGTACTGTCTATTAAGTGAAGCCTTAAACCATGTTAAAACAAGTTGGCATGATTTTGACGAAGAGCGGTGGGCTTATCTCCGGTTTCCTGACCAATGTTTATTCCTTGTTTAACATTGGTGCCTGGTTTTTGTCACATTGCTGTTTCTGGCAGTTTGCTATGAAAATTGGCTGCATTGCCACAGAGGGGAGGGCTAGTGGTACTGTAACTGAACCAGTAATCCAGAAAAGCTGGCTAATGTTGTTCGGGCATTGGTTCATATCCCAACATAACAGCAGGTGAAAATGAAATTCAATTTAAAAGATTGGAATGAAGTGTTGGTCTAGTGGCGATGTGTGTAACCATTGCCAATTGTTGTAAAAACTGTAAAGTTGATGTCATTTAGTAAAGGAAATCCGCCATCCTTACCTGGTCGGGCCTACTTGTGACTCTGGGCCTATAGCATTGTGATTAACTCTGAGCTGCCCTCTGGGCAATTGGGATTGGGCAATAAATGTTGGCTTAGCTGGCTACACTCACATTCCAAATTTTCAGTGGATGTGAAAGGTGCCACAAAAATGTAAGTCTGTTTATCTGTACACACAAGACTATGTATTGATCTAATCATGAAGCCAAGCATGGGGCTGGATGAACACAGCAGGTCAAGCAGCATCATAGGAGCAGGAAAACTTGACGTTTCGGGCCTAAACCCTTCATCAGAAGGGCTCTGGTATGAGTCACTGCTGAAATTGGCTGACTCACCATG
>JAHRHZ010000046.1:5669462-5688628 GCA_024137785.1 Ginglymostoma cirratum
GAAAGGGGAGGGTAGCGGCTCAGTGGGGAGACTGGGAGTTTTTCTTTATTTATTCACGGGATGTGGGTGTCACTGGCTCCGTCCAGCACTTATTGTCCAGCGGATAGTTCAGAGTCAACACATTGCTGTGGGTCTGGAGTCACATGTAGGTAAGGATGGTAGTTCCCTTCCCTAAAGGACATTAGTGAACCAGATGGGTTTTCGCTCCCAACAATCATCATTAGACTCTTAATTCCAGGTTTCTTAAAAAAAAATTGAATTCAAATTCCAGATTCGAACCCAGGTCCCCAGAATGTTATCTGTGTCTCTGGATGAACAGTCTCAGTGATAATGTCACCAAGCCATCGCCTCCCCGAGAGCATGGAAAGAGAGAATGAGCAGGGTGTAGGGGGAGAGAGGGACTACGAGAGGGGGCCGTACGGGGGAGCGAGTGGATTATGAGGAAAAGACTGGGCGTGTACAGTTGAGATAGACGATGAGCTATGATCGTGTTGAATGTCTGAAAGGGCCGAATGGCCTACGCCAGCTCCTAATGTCTGTACGTCTGGCGACCAGGAAAAGACTAATGTCTCGGGGTGGGGGGAGTCTCACTATTGTTTCTGGAATACATACCGGTGGCTGGAGGTAGAAAAACACCCCTGGGAATAAGTCACCTTTGCCCCCTTCGCCTTAGCCCTGGCCTCTGCTCTGAAACCCCTTTCAGACTCTCTGCTGCAATTTGTCCTCAGGAAGGGTCTCCCTAGCTGAGGAACATTGATCTCTCTATCCAAGTGGCTCTCTGTTTCCCCCCAACACTACCTCTCTTCCTCTACAACACACATTGTGTGTGCTTTTTTAAAGCAGGCGGTAAGGCAAGGGTTAACACGTCAGTGACAGCCACTTCCGAGGTAGCATTTTGACATCATATTTGTATGAGTAAAGCACGTCTTTAAAAAAATTGATTAAATGTGGGCGCAGGCTATTTAACAGCGAAACCCTTCCGTGTGTGCGAGCAGGAGCTTGCAAACCAGCTTTTTTTTTAAAGCCTGTTATTCCTTCTAAACTGCATTCTCAGTGATTAAGATGCCTTTAAGAGTTGGTAAGTAAATCTTCATTGATCTGCTGACATTCTGGGGCGAGGTTTGTAACAGTAGCCAGTCCCCGAAAAGGGGGGAGATCAGACGGTAGTTTATCCAAACCGTTTCTGCAAAGGTTTACTGAAGACAAGGAACCCTTTAACAGGAGATGTCCGGCTCCAAGTGAGCGGACACCCCCCTGAAAGGTCGCTTTGCAATGCTCTTAATTTGTTTGATTTTATTTCTGTAAACACTCAGTAAGGTCACACGGCATCAGGGACCGCCAGCTCGCTGAGAGATGTTTGCCTTGACATGGGAAGCAACTGTGTTTTAAGATCACTGTCGATTTTCTTTGCCCGGAAATTTGTTTCGAATATGATAAGCTAACATGGAAGATGAGAGAAGATATGTTTTTTTTTAAGAAAAGAAGCAAATTGGACATTTCCCCATTATTTCTGAGGGTTAGTAAGTTACAGAGCTTGGCTTTAGACAAGTTTCACTACACCTCCTCACTCAGTTTTCTAAAAGCTATAATTCCAAGGGACTTGGGGGAACATGTGCACAAAAGACAGAAAGCTAGCACAGGGGTGCTGCAGGTAATCAGGTCCTGCTCCTGTGATGCTGCTTGGCCTGCTATGTTCATCCAGCTTCACACCTTGTTATCTTGGATTCTCCAGCATCTGCAATACCTATTATCTCTGAGGCTAATGGAATGTTGGAACTTATTTCAAGAAGTTTGGACTATGAGAGTAGGGAAGTCTTCCTGTAACTGTACAACGTGCTGGACAGACCATATCTGTAGTACTGAGATAGTAGGAACTGCTGATGCTGGAGAATCTGAGATAACATGATGTAGAGCTGGATGAACACAGCAGGCCAAGCAGCATCGGAGGAACAGGAAGGCTGACGTTTCGGGTCGAGACCCTTCAGAAATCTTCTGAAGAAGGGTCTCGACCCGAAATGTCAGCTTTCCTGCTCCTCTGTAGTACTGAGAGCAGTTTTGGGCCCCTTATTTAAGGAAACGGACAGCATGGTGGCTCAGTGGTTAGCGCTGCTGCCTCACAGCACCAGGGACCCAGGTTCGATTCCAGCCTCTGGTGACTGTCTGTGTGGAGTTTGCATGTTCTCCCTGTGTCTGTGTGGGTTTCCTTTGGGTGCTCTGGTTTCCTCCCACAATCCAAAGATGTGCAGGTTAGGTGGATTGGCCGTGCTAAATTGCCCGTAGTGTTCAGGAATGTGTAGATTAGGTGGGTTACAAGGGGATGGGTGTGGTCGGGATACTCCGAGGTTCGGTGTGGACTTCTTGGGCCGAAGAGCCTGTTTCCACACTGTAGGGATTCTAGAAACATAGTTCTTTGGAGGTGATTCATAGAAAGTTCACTAAGATGATCCCTAGTCTGGAGGAATTGTCTTATGAGCAAAGGCTAAAGAGATTACAACTCTACTCACTGGAGTTTAGAAGAATGAGAGGTGATCTCATTGAAACATGTAGAATTCTAACGGGGCTTGACAGGGTAAATGCTGAGAGGATGTTTCCCCGCATGGGAGAGCCCAGGACCAGGGGTCATAGTCTCAGAATAAAGGTGCACCAATTTAAGGCTGAGGTGAGGAATGTGGCCTCTTAGAGGGTTGTGAGTCTTTGGAACCGCTAGCCTCAGAGAGCTGTGGGGGCAAAGTCATATATATTTAAGTCTGAGATAGATTGATGGATCATTGATCAGTCGGGGAATCCAGGGTTATGTGGAAAGGGCAGGAGGATGAATGTGAGAAATGTCAGATCAGCCATGGTACTATTGCATGGCATAGCAGGCTCGAGGGACTGAATGGCCTACTGTCCCTATTGCTTATGGTCTAACCAATAAAAGGTAGTTGTGTTGTTGGGAAGTCAAATCATTGGAATCCTTGAACTTTTAAAACCGAAATCGCTCACTGGGTGGGCTGTTAGCTAGAAGGGTATTTGTTGTTCTTGAAACACAGGTGGCTTTTTTTGGGCTGTTGAGATAGGAACATGGCTCCTAGGTCTGGGTCTGTTAGTCACGGGTTTTGGGTTAGGTAGGAGTGTGGACATAAGACTGTTATCAAACCAGCCATGATTTCATTAAATAGTGTGGAGGTGCCAGTGTCGGACTGGGGTGGACAAAGTCAGAAGTCACATGACACCAGGTTATAGTCCAACAGGTTTACTTGAAATCACAAGCTTTCGGAAGCACTTCCATCTACTTCACCTGGCGCAGAAGCAGTGCTCCTAAAGCTCGTGATTTCAAATAAACCTGTTGTTGTGTGACTTCTGACTTCATTAAATGGTGGAGGCGGCTCAAGAGGGGCTGAATGGTCCAATTGTGCTTCTAATTCATGTTTATATGGAGGTTAGACACAGATGTGGTGTCGAAAGCACATCAGTTAATTTGCACATGGCATGATCCCACAAGCAGCAATTTGATGCGTTTGTGTTGCTGATTGAAGGCTGAATATTGTCCAGGACAACAGTGAAATCTCACCCATTTAACTTTGAAATAATGTCAAAGATCTTTTATATTCACTGAGAGGGCATGCAGTGTCTTGGTTTAAACTCTCACATAGTTGGGAGTCAGAGATGTAGTGGCAATATCGTTAACCTAGAGACACTGGCTATTGTCCTGGGGCTATGGGTTCACATCCCAACACGACAGATGGTGAAATATGAATTCAGTATAAATCTTTGATTAACGAAAGCTCATCTAATGGTGACCATGTTGATTGTTGTAAAAATCTATCTGGTTTAATGATATCCTTTCGGGAAGGAAATCTGCTATCCTTGTCCAGCTTGCATGTCTGACCCACAGCAATGTGGTTGACTTTTAACTGTTCTTTGAACAATTAAGGATAGGCAATAAATGCCCACATCCCGTGAACAAGTGAAAAAAAATTGCTTTATTCCCGACAGCGACGATCCTGCAGAACTGCAGCGAGATGTAAGACTAGATTGGAACATGACCCATGATGTCTTTTAGTGGACGTGCTACCCGCTGGGTCACTGGTGATAATTGGACGCGGTAACTCATACTGTAATCCAGGAGTTGGTTAGCTCAGTTGGCTGGACAGCTGGTGTACAATGCAGAGTGATGCCAGCAGCATGAGTTCAATTCCTGTGCCAACTGAGGTTACCATGAAGGCCCCTCCTTATCAACCTCTCCCCTTGCCTGAGGTGTGGTTAAACCACCACCAGGCATATCTCTCTAATAAGAAAGTGGGATTATGGTGACTTTGCTGTAATCTGCCAGGTTTTTTGATTGATTATTTAAACTTGTTTTCAGTGCCAACCAGCAACTCATTAACAAGTGAGCTTGGAAGATATTGAAATAGATCCTCTTAATCAGATGGCACGGTCCCTCACAGCACCGAGGCCCCAGGTTCAATTCCAATCTCGGGTGACTATCTGTGTGGAGTTTGCACATTCTCCCGTGTCTGCATGGGTTACCTCCAGGTGCTTCGGTTTCCTCCCACAGTCCAAGAATGTGAAGGTTAGGTGGATTGGCCATGCTAAATTTCCCATAGTGTCCAAGGATATGTAGGTTAGTTGGATTAGCCATGGGAGATGCAGGGTTACAACGATAAGGTAGGGTACTGGGTCTGGGTGGGATGGTCTTTGGAGAGTCAGTGTGGACTTGTTGGGCCAAATGGCCTGTTACCATACTGTAGGGATTCTATGAATGCACTCAAATAAAAGTGAAATGTTGCAGATGTTGGCATTCTGAAATCTGAACAGGAAGTGTGGGTGTGGTGGCATCTGTGGAGAGAGAGATAGAGTTAGCATTACAAGTCCTGTTATGACTTTTCTTCAGTTCTTAGAGAAGTTATGTTCAGTTCTGAAGAGGAATCATATCAGATTTGAAAATTTAACTTTGTTAAAGATGCTCTACTAGCTCAGATGCTGCCAGACCTGTGTCTGCATGGGTTTCCTCCCACAGTCCAAAGATGTGCAGGTTAGGTGGATTGGCAATGCTAAATTGCCCCTAGTGTCCAGGGATGTGCAGGTTAGGTGGGCTAGCTGTAGGAATTATAGGGGTAGGGGTTGAGTCTGGTTTGGATGCTTTTCAGAGGGTCGGTGTGGACTCAATGGGCTGAATGGCCTGCTTCCACACTGTGGGATTCTGTGAATTCTGTCTTCTCCTATTTGTCCTTTTCTCTTCCAATTCAGTAATGCTTTTCGGTGTTCAATATTTTGCTGTTATTATTTCTTTTCACATTTTCTACCTTGACTCTGTCTTTCAGGTGCAGCATGTTAATTTGTATGTTAATTTATGCAACATTAATCTCAGTCAAGTTTGATTGTGATGTTCATCGTCTGGGCCACTTATAGGGAAAAAAAATTACAGAGGCCTCCCCCTTTGTTCATAAGACCAATAGATATAGGAACAGAATTAGGTCATTTGGTCCATCAAATCTGCTGCATCATTCGATCGTGGCTGATATATTTCTCAATTCTCTTCTCCTGCCTTCTCCCTCTAACCTTTGATCCCCTTACTAATCAAGAGCTTATCTATCTCTGTCACATAGAATCATACAGCACAGAAACAGACCCTTCGGTCCAACCAGTCCATGCAGACCATAATTCTAAACTAAAACTGGTCCCAACTGAACATGTTCAAATGGCAGGCCTGAAGTGTTTTGACAAATAAAATATAGTTGGGTTGTGGCTAGTTTTAAAAGTATGATGTATCTCTCTTTTATCTGTTGACAGACTGTGTGGGATGTAATTATTGAAATAAAATAATTTTTTTATACATAATATTCGAATGATTAAAACCAATACTACAATACTACGGGGTTAATGGCTCTCCCTAGGCTATCGTCAGCCCTGTTCACTTGCACACTGCTGGATGTAAAGCTTCTCAGAGTCATTTCCTTTATTCTGCCGTAGCCACGTCATCTTGTGTGACCCTGCCTCAGCTTCCTTCTCCAGTTGGCTGCTGTAGCAATTGGAACGAGGTGGATCTCATTGAGTGTGGGTTCCCTGTTTGGGGCTGTTAACCTGGACCAATCAGGGAGCCCTGGTTGACAGATAGAAACAGGCATCTCACGTAAGCATTGTCCCTATTGGGCTTTGCTTGTTACTGGTTTCCTGGCCACAAGGCTGTTTCTGTGGTGGTGGAAAAATTGAATGAAATTAATTACGCAATGGTGTATTCGCTGAGTCCCTGCACTTACACACACACTCAACATGTGTTGTGGGGACAAATAAGCACTACTGCTGTGTGTGGCCCAAAAAAACCAGAAAAAAGTAAATGAACATGAGTCTCGGGGATTTTCCTCATTCCAGGGACTGGCTCTGAGCTAGCTGGTCAGAGACTTTGTACTGTGCGTGTGTAAACACAGTGTGACTTGCTGATGGGATACCCCTCTTTGTGGAGTTATTTCAGTTGCAATGGGGTGCTTGCGGGGTCAGAAGATTCTCTGCATGAAAATTCTGCTTCTCTGACGTTGCCTTACTGCTTGTTCTTTGCTTCCCCTGTTGCAGGTGTGCCTTGCTCTCCTCCTGAACTCTTTAAATGACTTTTTCTCGTTCTTTTTCTGTGTCGCTACCATCAAAAGCCTCCAGGAATCTTTTTCCGTGATTTATTCTTTTGCATTCTCCCAGCACCACCACCAACCCAGCCATCTAAACCCTTCTAGTTGGGATTCACTCTTTTGAAGATATGTTATTTGCAGGTTAACCAGTAAAGATACACAAGTGGCCATCACTGCTGTGGAGAGGAGTCTGTCCTAGGTTTGCAGTTGCAAGGCTGAACATCGATTAGATTATGGCGTTGTCCCTGTGTGCAGCACTATGTGAAGGGGCCATTTAGTGCGGGATATTTTATTTGCAGACTTAATGTAATTAATCATCGGTTTGAGTTATTTGTAGAATTTCTGGCAATAGATCGCAGAATTTTTATTCCTCATTTGGTTTCCAGTAATGATCATCTGACAATTAATCTTTTACTGTGAGTATTACTGCCTCTTAAATGATATTCGTTGTGACAGTAGCTGGAAGCACAGAAATTTACTGAGAACTGAACACTTTAAAAAGCAGAGGAACAGGAGTATGACTCCTGTTAAAGCTGCAATGTAATACTACGATTGTAACTTCATGAGTGTCACTGTCATGATTTATAAAACCACCTGAACCCTTCAGTTTGACTATTGTTTACGAGAATATCGAAGCTGGAATTTATTTTATAGATCCTTAGCAATACAATCTAGCACATCTTTCTGGCATTTGAATCAGGATTAATCTATTATATTACAATATAGAGTATTTCTGCAGTGTCCCTCACTGCAGGGAGGCCGTGGTGTCTTGGAAACATAATTTGACTAATAATCCAGAAATCCAGAAATCCAGCCTATTGCTGTTGGAACATGGGTTTAAGCCCTGCCATGTTACTGGTTGTCTGTGTCCTTGTGTGGCTGATGAGCCCAATCCTCGAGCCCCAATCACCCACCACAATCTCTGACAAAATCCCAGGAGTGAAAAAGAAGAGGATTGAGTGTGATCATGAAAAAATTGTGCCTAAACATTGTTTTTAATCTTGCATGCCTGTTTGGCTCTTCAGGGCCATTTCTAAGGGAGGTTAAAGGTAAACATTACAGTGGGTCTGGAGTTACATCACAGAATCCCTACAGCATGGCAACAGGCCATTTGGCCCAACGAGTCCACAGCGCCCCTCCAAAGAGCACCCCACCCAGACTCATTCCCCTACCCCTGCATTTCCCCATGCCTAACCCACCTAACCTAAACATCCCTGGGCACTACAGGCAATTTAACACTGCCAATCCACTTACCCTGCACATCTTTGGAGTGTGGGAGAAAATACAGACAGTCACCCAGGTGGAATTGAACCCAGATCCCTGGCACTGTCAGGTAGTAGTGCTAACCACTGTGCCACCATGTGGCAAGACTTAGGAAACAATGGCAGATCTCCTTCTCTAATGGACATTAGTGAAACGGATGGAATGTTATGACGATTGAGAGTGATTACTATTCAGCTGGCTTATTTTTAATTCTATGTTTTACTGAGTTGAAATTTTGCTAGCTTACATAGATTACAATCATTTCCTGTACAGCCTCGTTTCAGCCCGAAACAAGATTGAAGATACTGCACTTCAGTCTTCTGAGGTGTGCGTTGTGAGGCAGTCATAGAGTCACAGAGATATACAGCATGGAAACAGACCCTTCAGTCCAATTCATCCATGTCAACCAAATATCCTAAATATATCTAGTCCCATTTGCCAGCATTTGGCCATATTTCTCTGAACCCTTCCTATTCATACACCCATCCAGATGCCTTTTAAATGTTGTAATTGTACCAGCCTCTACCACGTCCTCTGGCATTTCATTCCATACATGCACCACCCTCTGCGTGAAAATGTTGCCCCTTAGGTCCTTTTTAAATCTTTCCCGTCTCACCTTAAACCTATGCCCTGTAGTCTCGGACACTGCTACCTTGGCGAAAAGGCCTTGGCTATTCACCCTGTCTGCCTCTCCCTATAGCTGAAACCCACCAACCCTGCTAATATCCTTGCAAATCTTTTCTGAACCCTTTCAAGTTTCACAACATCCTTCCTATAGCAGGGAGACCAGAATTGAACGCAGTATTCCAAAAGTGGCCTAACCAATGTCCTGTACAGCTGCAACATGACCCTCCCAACTCCTACATTCAACGCACTGACCAATAAAGGCAAGAGTACTAAACACCTTCTCCTCTATCCTGTCTACTTGTGACTCTACTTTCAAGGAACTATGAACCTGCACTCCAAGGTCTCTTTGTTCAGTAACACTCCCCAGGACCTTACCATTAAGTGTATAAGTCCTGCCCCGGTTTGCCTTTCCAAAATGCAGCACCTCACATTTATCTAAATTAAACTCCACCTGGCACTCTTTGGCCCATTGGCCCATCTGACCAAGGTTCCACTGTACTCTGAGGTAGCTTTCTTCACTGTACGCTACACCTCCAATGTTGGTGTCAACTGCAAACTTACTAGCCATGCCTTCTGTGTTCACATCCAAATCATTTGCATGAATGATGAAAAGCTATGGAGCCAGCACTGACCTTTGTGGCAAACCGCTGGTCACAAGTTTCCAGTCTGAAAAGCAATCCTCTACCACCACCCTCTGTCTCCTACCTTCAAGCCAATTTTGCATCCAATTGGCTAGCAGTCCCTGGATCCCATGTGATCTAACCTTACTAACCCGTCTACCATGCAGAACCTTGTTGAACATTTATGAAGTCCATATAGACAATGTCCACTGCTCTGCCCCACACAGAAAGCCATGGTAACAATCCCTAATCAGTACTTGCCTTTACAAATGCATGTTCCTCAAAATCCCTTCTCACAACATAACCACCATTGATGTAAGGCTCAATGGTCTATAGTTCCCTGGCTTTTCCTTACAGCCTTTCTTAAATAATGGCACCACATTAGCCAACCTCCAGTCTTCCGGCCCTTCACCCGTGGCTGTCAATGACTCAAATATTCAACAAGAGGCCGAGCAATCATTTCTCTAGTTTCCCACAAAGTTCTGGGAAACACTTGATCAGGTCCCTTGTTGGTGATATTTACCCCTGGGAATGTCAAGCTCCTGACCATCTCTACCTCACCACTATTGATACAGATAGGGCTGTGCCCTCCACTTCGCTTCCTGAAGTCGATGACCAGCTCCTTCGTTTTGCTGACGTTGAGGGAGAGATTTTTGTCTTTACATCATGCCACCGAGCTGTCTATCTCTATCCTATACACTGTCTCATCATTGTTTGAGATCTGACCCAGCAGTTCTGGATCTGGATTCATGTGAAGTGGGATGGTGTTGGATCTGCACAGCGACCTTGTCTATCTAAATTAAGCGCTGAATGAGCACCTAATTGCTGATGGTGAGGTAGCGGTCGTTGCCCAGGAGGTAGCTGGTGCTGTATAAATGATTCTGGTAAGTTTGCTCAATGGAAAGATCTTGCTGGGATTGACCTTTACGGAAGTTGCAAATGCTGTGTGAATTAAGTGGGTATAGGTGCATGCCGTAGTGGTGATTAAGAGCTGCTGATGCTGAAAGCAGGAAGAGGCGAGGGCCTGTGAGGAGGAACAAGTGTCTACCTGAGGGCTGGAAGTCAGACATCCCAGGCAGTAAGCTTCACTTCACTCATCTCAACAGCTTTTGTCAGTATGGCCAGTGATCACAGTTTGTCCAGGACTCTCCTGCTTTCTCCTGTCTCAGAACTCAGTGCTCGGTGACAAAAAAGACTGTGATGGCAGCATTGACTGTGGGCTTCACAGTGTAGATCGATGAAAATGTATTTGCTCATCTTCGTTCTGTTCAACCACCATAATATTGCCGAGCCAGCTTCCTCCAAAATACTGCTGATCACACACCTCGATAACTCTGTGTCCTTTTGGAACATAGAACATAGAACATTACAGCGCAGTACAGGCCCTTCGGCCCTCGATGTTGCGCCGACCTGTGAAACCAATCTGAAGCCCATCTAACCTACACTATTCCATTATCATCCATATGTTTATCCAACAACCATTTAAATGCCCTTAAAGTTGGCGAGTCTACAACTGCTGCAGGCAAGGCATTCCACACCTTTACTACTCTCTGAGTAAAGAATCTACCTCTGACATCTGTCCTATATCTATCACCTGTCAATTTAAAGCTATGTCCCCTCGTGCTGGCCGTCACCATCCGAGGAAAAAGGCTCTCACAGTCCACTCTATCTAATCCTCTGATCATCTTGTATGTCTCTATTAAGTCACCTCTTAACCTTCTTCTCTCTAACGAAAACAGCCTCAAGTCCCTCAGCCTTTCCTCATAAGATCTTCCCTCCATACCAGGCAACGTCCTGGTAAAGCTCCTCTGCACCCTTTCCAATGCTTCCACATCCTTCCTATAATGCGGTGACCAGAACTGTACGCAATACTCCAAGTGCGGCCGCACCAGAGTTTTGTACAGCTGCAACATGATCTCATGGCTCCGAAACTCAATCCCTCTACCAATAAAACCTAACACACCGTACGCCTTCGTAACAACCCTATCAACGTGGGTGGCAACTTTCAGGGATCTATGCACATGGACACCGAGATCTGTCTGTTGGTCCACACTACCGAGAATCTTACCATTAGCCCAGTACTCTGTATTCCTGTTACTCCTTCCAAAGTGAATCACCTCACACTTTTCCTCATTAAAGTCCATTTGCCACCTCTCAGCCCAGCTCTGCAGCTTATCTATGTCCCTCTGTAACCTGCAACATCCTTCCGCACTATCCACAACTCCACCGACTTTAGTGTCATCCTCAAATTTACTAACCCATCCTTCTACGCCCTCATCCAGGTCATTTATAAAAATGAAAAACAGCAGTGGCCCCAAAACTGATCCTTGCGGTACACCACTAGTAACTGAACTCCAGGATGAACATTTCCCATCAACCACCACCCTCTGTCTTCTTCCAGCTAGCCAATTTCTGATCCAAACTGCTAAATCACCCTCAATCCCATGCCTCTGAATTTTCTGCAATAGCCTACCGTGGGGAACCTTATCAAAGGCTTTACTGAAATCCATATACACCACATCAACCGCTTTACCCTCATCCACCTGTTTGGTCACCTTCTCAAAGAACTCAATAAGGTTTGTGAGGCACGACCTACCCTTCACAAAACCGTGTTGACTATCCCTAATCAAATTATTCCTTTCTAGATGATTATAAATCCTATCTCTTATAATCCTTTCCAACACTTTACCCACAACCAAAGTAAGGCTCACTGGTCTATAATTACCAGGGTTGTCTCTACTCCCCTTCTTGAACAAGGGGACAACATTTGCTATCCTAAGAAGAAGCACAAAACCCACCTCCCCCCTACTTGGCTGAAAATGGTCAGAAAATGGCCTAGGAGTTGCCTGCAGTGAGGACGGAGGCCTAGCTGCTGAACACAGTCCATCAGTTTCCTGCGTGTTCTATTTCAATACAATCATTACTAATTGCCATTATTAATGTGCTAAAAATAGCACTCAACAAAAACATTAATCTCCTTTTTGTTTGAAGCCCAGGCAGTTGTTGAATATTGTGTGTGTTGGTGAAAGTAGTATGACAGCAATAATATTGAGCCGAGTCCAAGTAAAATATATCGGAAGATTATTCCCAGTCGGAACTTGTTGCCTTGAGAGAGCGTGTCTATCTGGCCCCAATAGTCCGATATATGCCTATGTTTGAAAGATGGTCGTAACTTAAAAATGTTCATCAAATGGATGCATCTATCAATTACCAAACACCCATTTATCAGAGGGAACACACACATTATTAGACCGTTAGGTAAAACTACCATAATACACACTTACTGAACCAAATGGGAAAACTGTACAGTAATGTTCTTGAGTTTCATTGATGTTTAACCAATTGAAATGACAGGAACATGACACAAATTACTCATAATCTGAATAATCATGCACACAATTAAAACTCATTTCCCTTGAAGCACGTGCTACTAAAGCTTTTATTTTTTTTCGGGAAAAATAACTCTTTAATAACTACAAAGGTCCCTGTGACTCACATCTCACTGTGAATCTGAAAACATGCTGCAACTAGCCTCCGAACAGATCCAGCGGGATTTTGACAGGGTGGAAACAGGAAGGATGTTTCTGTTTGTAGGAGAATCCTGAACTCAGGGGTTACTGTTCTAAGGAAAAAGGGGTTGCCCATTAAATACAAAGATAAGCAGGAACTTTTTTGGGTCATGAGTCATTGGAACTCTCTTTCTTAAAATGCATTGGAAGCAGAGGCTTTGAATATTTTGAAGGCAGATTTGATCAGATATTTGAGAAGCAAAGGGGGTGATTGTGCACTCCATTTCCCTGACAGTGGTAAGTAAATACCCATTTGAGAAGCACAATCAAAACACTCTTTACCTGAACCTTTTTCATTATGTTGCCTGAGCTGGAGAGTTTGAGTTATGAAGAGAGATTGGACAGACAGGCATTAGTTTTCTTGAAGCAGAGGAGACTGAAGGGGACATGATTGAGATGTATTAAATTATCAGGGGCATAGACAGCGTAAACAGGAAGAATCTTCTCTCCTTGATGGAGGGACCAGTGATCAGGGGCATAGATTTATGGTAAAGGGGCATGAAGTTTAGAGCTCATGTGAGGAAACCTTTTTTAAAAGTTTGGAGA
This sequence comes from Ginglymostoma cirratum, assembly GCA_024137785.1. Classification (NCBI taxonomy): domain Eukaryota; kingdom Metazoa; phylum Chordata; class Chondrichthyes; order Orectolobiformes; family Ginglymostomatidae; genus Ginglymostoma; species Ginglymostoma cirratum. Next base: position 5,682,690 of record JAHRHZ010000046.1, read on the forward strand.
AGGTTTGTAGCTCAGGTTGTGGATGAGGTTGTAGAGTTGCTCGCTGAGCTGGTGTTCGGTTGCAAATGTTTGGTTGCCCTGCTAGGTAACATGGTCAGTGCGTCTCTGGTGAAGTGTCTGTCCTGCTTGTTATTTATGTGCCTTGATTTGCTGGGGTAGTTGGTATCACTTCCGGTTCTGTTTTTCGGTGGTTTGTATATCGGGCCCAGTTCAATGTGTTTGTTGATGGAGTTCCATTTGGAATGCTGCACCTCCAGGAGTTCCCTGGTATGTCTCTGTTTGGCTCGTGCTATTACGGATGTGTTTTCCCAGTCGAAATTGTCTCCTTCTTTGTCTGTGTGTATTGAGACCAGTAAGAATTGGTCGTGTCTCTTGGTGGCTAGTTGGTGTTCATGTATCCGTATTGTCAAATGAGCCACCACAATACACTGCAGCAACCCGGAATTGCACAAAGCAGAACAGGAGCACTTATGCGGCGTTTTTAAAAGGAATGGATACCCAAAAAGCATAATCTGCTGTTATCTCCACGACAGACCACATCAAGACGACACAACACCACCAGACACACTAGTCACCCTACCTTACAGTAGAGACATAACAGAAATGTCTACAAGACTACTCAGACCCCTAGGTACCAGGGTAGCCCACAAACCAACAACAACCCTGTGACAGCTACTGATGAATGTAAAGGATCCCATACCCACAACCAATAAAACTAACGTAATATACAAAATACCATGCAAAGACTGTGAGAAACATTACACAGGCCAAACTGGAAGAAAACTGACAATACGGATACATGAGCACCAACTAGCCACCAAGACACACGACCAATTCTCACTGGTCTCAGTACACACGGACAAAGAAGGGCACGAATTCGACTGGGACAACACATCCATAATAGCACAAGCCAAACAGAGACATGCCAGGGAATTCCTGGAGGCCTGGCATTCCAACCGGAACTCCATCAACAAAAACTTTGAACTGGGCCCAATATACAAACCGCAGAGAAACAGAACTGGAAGTAATGCCAACTACCCCCAAAAAACCAAGGCGTATAAATAACAGAACACCGACGCTTCACCAGAGGTGCGCTGATGATGTTACATCGTAGGGTGACGAAATGTCTGCAATCAAACACACCAGCTCGGTGAGAAATCTTTTTACCTAAAGGGTAGTGGGAATCTGGAACTCACTGCCCGTAAGGGTAGTAGAGGCAGAAACCCTCATAACACTGAAGAAAGATTTAGATGTACACTTGCTCTGCCGAGAAAGACCAGGCTATGGGTCAAGTGCTGAGACATGGGATTGGAATAGTTAGGTGGTTGTTTTTGACTGGTGTAGAGGTTATGGGCTGAGAGGCCTTTTTCTGTGCTGTACACAGAAGATAAAAGAGTCTCGCACAGGAACAGGCCCTTTGGCCCACCATGTCTGTGCTGGCGATGATGTCATTCTAAACGAATCACATCTGCTTGCAAGTGTTCTGTTTCCCTCTATTCCCTGTCTGCCCTGTCTGTCAAAATGCCCCTTAAATATTGCTATTGTGTCTGATTCTACCATCTCCCCAGGCAGCATGTTCCAGGCACTTACCACCCTCTGTGTGAAAAACAAGTCTCACACATTCCCTTTAAATATTCCCCTCTCACCTTAAACCTATGTCCCCTAGTATTTGACATTTCCACCGTAGGGAAAAAGTCTGTTGATTATCCATCCTATCCAAGCCTATTATAATTTTGTAAACTATCAGGTCACCCCTCAGCCTCTGACGCTCTAGTGAAAACAATCCAAGTTTGTCCAAACTCTCCTCATAGCTAATACACTCCAATTAAGGCAACTTCCTGGTAAAACTCTTCTGCACTCTCCCCAAAGCTTCCACTTCCTTCCTATAGTGTAGCAACAGAACTGCAGTCAATATTCCAAATGCGACCTAACTAAAGTTTTATACAGCTGCAACATGACTTGCCAACCTTCCCCATCCAATGAAGGTAAGCATGCCCTAAGGCTTCTTTACCACCTTATCCACTTGTGTTGCCATTTTCAGGGAGCTATGGACTTGTTCCCCAAGATCCCTCTGTATGTCAATGCTCCTAAGAGTCCTGCCTTTACTGTATACCTTCCTCTTGCATTTGACTTCCCAAAATTCACACTTGTCCAGATTAAACTCCATTCGCCACTTCTCTGCCCAGTTTTCCAACTGATCTATATCTTGCTGTATCCTTTGTTAACCTTCCTCAGTGTCCACTGCTCATGTCATCTGCAAACTTACTAACCCTATTACCAAAGGGGATGTAATGGCTGAATGGCATTATTTCCCATGTAGTGTTTTAGGGACCTGGGTTCAAATCCTGCCATGGCAAATTATTGAGTTTGAATTCAATTTTAAATTAATCTGCAATTAAGATGACCATGAATCCATTGTCATGAAAAACCAATCTTGTTCACTAATGTCCTTTAGGGAAGGAAACTGACATCCTTACCTGGACTGGTCTACACGTGACTCCAGACTCACAGCAAAGTGGTTGGCACTTAACTGTCCCCTGGGCAATTAAGGATGGGCAATAAATGCTGGCCTGTCCAGTGAATGAATGAATTAAAAAAACCTACATTTTTATCCAAATCAGTTATATCTCTCTGTGACTATATAATGAAAATGGACATTATGATTTAGAAGGCGAGGCTGTCCATTTGATAAATAATCCATTTGAAACGGTATCTTTCACCCAAAACAATGTTTGAGTACCACTGCTCTAGTGATTCAGTTTTACTTTATACCAGTGCTGCATGTGAGAGAATGATGTAAATAACAAATAACTACATTATCAGAGAAATACAATATTTATATTAAATAGAAAAATTACTGAACACTGAACAAACAGGATCATAGCCGGTGAAAAGAACAGAAATAGTTGCATATACTTTCTACTCCTGAGAGAATGTGACAGGTTGTGTGAGAAAAAGATGTTTCCTTTTTGACGGAGAGTCCAGAAGTTGGTATCAGTGTTTGAAAACGAAGGATTGCCCATTTAACACTGGGATAAAGAGAATTTATTTTCTCACAGAGGCTGGTGTGTCTTGGAATTGTCTTCCTCAAAGAGGGCATTGAAAGCTGATCCTTTAAACGTTTTAAGGCAAACAAAGAGTGATGTGTGTGAGATCAGCGAGCATCAGTGGGAATATGATCAGATTAGCCACGGTCTTATTGAATGGACTTGAGGGGCTGAGTGGCCTATGCTGTAATTTGTATATTTTTATGTTCCAGAAAACCCCTACTGTTCACTTCAATTAGCTTTCACAGGTGAGCAGTACAATGGGGATCTGTTGTTTTCCACAGCACGATGCCTTGTTTTAATCTCTGGGTACTGTGCTTTACCAACACATAGAATATTTTGCTCAGAAAAGGGCCATTCAGTCCAACCAGTCCATACTGTTCTTTAATGTTCCATTCAAGACTCCTTCCATCTTTCCTCATTTAACTCCATTAATATCACCATCCATTTCTTTCTCCCTCAATATGCTTCTCTATATTTCCTAACATGCATCAACATTTTTGACCCCAATCGTAGCAAGCTCGATAATCTCATCCTTGTCTGGGTCAAGACATATCCTGTGAGTTCCTTATTGGATTTCTTGCTGTCAATGAATGGATTGACTGTTAAAATCATGTAAATTATATTGTCAAAGTTATGGATATGCAGATCAAAGATATCGCTTAATTAAGCCCTAGAACAAATATTTTGTGGTGCAGTTGTAGTGTCCCTCTCTCCGAGGCAGGAGACCCAGGATCAAGTCCCACATGTTCTAGAGGCATTTAATAGTATATCTGAACAGTTTGATTAGGAAATTATCAACAGTGAATATAATGGGAGGTGATGGCCTGATGGCATTACTGCTAGATTGCTAATCCAGGCACCCAGGTAATGTTCTGGGCACCTGGGTTTGAATCCCAATTTTAAGGAAAAATCTGGAATGTTGACTCTAATGATGACCATAAAATTATTGTCAATTATTGGAAAAAACCCATCTGGAAGTGGTTCATGTGACCTCTTCATCTGGATCTGCTTCCTATTGATGTGCTCTAATCTTTCCCCAGTTCATGTCAGCTGCTCCTAATTGCAACTAGAACATTCACCTATACATAGCAGGGGCTCCTGTAGTGCAGTGATAGTGTCTCTACCACTGAGCTAGCAGACCCAGGTTCAAGTCCCAACTGCTCCAGAAGTGTGTAACAAAATCTCCAAAAAATATTGGTTGATAAAATGCCTCACAGATTGATACTTGGAGAGGTGCTCATGGACATAAGTCATGGCCTATGGTCACAACAGCAGTAGGAGCACATAATCTGTGCCCAAGACAACATTTTAGATTTGCTTCAAACATGTTTTATTGCTACAGTGCCACCTTAAAAGGCTGATACCTTTTCATTGGGCTCGTTAGAATTACTTATCACAGAACATTTGCACATTAGTGAGGACAACTTCTCAACATGGTTCTCTAACAAGCAATCTTAGAAACGTAGAAAATAGGAGCAAGCGTAGGCCATTCAGCCCTTCGAGCCTGCTCTTCTATTCAATATGATCACGGCTGACCTGAGATCTTTGAACTGCAGCAGTTACTTCTAAGACAGCTGGTAACCAGCAATGAGGTGCCCATTTAGGAGCAAAATGGTGACACCTCTAGGGTTTTTCCAAGGACAGACATTGTTGAGGAAAGGTCTCTTTGCAGAGACCACTGGGTTAAATGTGAGATAAGTCTATGATGAGCTGTCAGTTCCCACAGGCAGGCAAGTCTGACCTGGATCTGGCTTATCTCTGGATAAGGAAAACATTTACTACTGTATAGCTTTGGCAAAGGAATTCTGTACAAATCAACTGAGCCAGGTTCTGTCAGGAATTGCTATGTGATGACTCGGTGTTGCAAACGAGTTTATCCCCTATTTGTTATAAAGGCACTCATCTCAGAAATCACACGAAGAAAGTACTTTCATAGCTCAGGGGATTGGAATTCGAGTGCTACGGTACAGTCAGTTCTCATTAATGTGCAAACTTGTTTGTACTTTTCTGGAGGTGAGCCATCACCTCATTGGGTGTTGCCTCAGAGTTTCTGAGTCATTTCCAGATAAGTGCTGGCAGCCAGTTTGAACGTGGGAAACGGTGATGGTTCGCTACGTTTTTGTCTAAAGCCTTTCAGCTGTAGCCACCCAAAGAACTGGAATCTGTAGAAACCATTAGGTGGTCCAGCTGACAGGGAACGTACATTGTTCTGACTGGGAACTCCTCTTTATCCCACTACCCATTTGGCTGTGACAAAGACTTTGACATTTCTTTTTAGCATGCCGCTATATCACACTTCAACTTAAATATAGAAATAGTCGATATTAAGGAGCAAGGTTTTCTTGAGTGAAAGGAGGAGGAATTTTACTACTTGTTAAACTCAAGAAAAATAAGAACAAATGCAACATCATGCACACACACACAAACACACACACACACACGTATAAAGTTTAAGCAGAGAAGAATGTCTAGAATAAAAAGGAAGATCAAGAACAGACCTCCTGAAAATCTTTGAGGTGTTAGGTTTTAACCTGAGACCACGGCTGTGTTATTGATAACTTGTATCCTCAGCTGTAGTGAAATTTGTGACTATTTTTGAGTTGTTGGTGAATGGACTTTGCTCTGATTTGCTCCATCACTGGGGGGGCAGGGGTGTTGTTTTTGAAAGGTTGAAAATAGTGAATGAAGCTAGAGAGATTTTGATTTCTGCTGTTATAAAACTTGTAGGTTACAATCGTTTTGCGACACGTTAGAGTGGAATATGCTGTGTGGAGACAAATTGAATTTTACTGAGATAACAAGCTGTGGGGCTGGATGAACACAGCAGGCCAAGCAGCATCATAGGAGCAGGAAAGCTTGACGTTTCAGGCCTAGACCCTTCATCAGAAA